>PVHP010000717.1:0-85000 GCA_004024765.1 Zapus hudsonius
GAGGGCTGGACATCACCTCTGCCACAGCACTGCAAACAGCGGCAGGAAGGTGTGCCAAACTCTGGCAAGGGGAAGCTGGCTTATAACCCCATAAGCCCGCCCCTGACAACACAGCTCCATCAAGGTTGCAAAACCCAAACTGCCATCAGCTGAGGATTGATCTATCAGAACACATTCAATTGTTTGTGGGGGACACCTGGATCAAACCATGACACTGGCATCCCAAGGCTCCTCGGGAGACACAGCTGAGCTCAGGGCCAGACCAGGCCTTGTGATTTGAGACTCTTGCCATAGCTTTGTGATTGTGATAGGACCCACCTGCACAGGCAGCGGTCATTAGAATGATTGAAATCAGGCCCAGTGGGGTGACTTTGTGTGCGTAGTTATATGCATAAACATAGGTGCATATATTATTTTATTAAGTAAGCAGTTAATATGATGGCCTCATGAATAAAGGATGTTTATATAGAGGGTTAACATCTCTCGTATGTTCTTTTAACAATTTTTGGTTTATCAGAAACAACTGAAAATTTTTTCTACCCAGCCAGTCTGTAACAGAACTGTGAACAACACAATGGGAATAGCCTGGGTTTGGAGAATCCCATAGTCAGTTGTGAAGCGTTGTATTTAATGCACTAATCTTTTTCGCCCACAAGATCTCGAAGCACAAATTAAATGACTTGAAGTTTCTCTCCAGAAAGCTTGCTACTCTGTGTGACTCCAGTCCAGGGATCATTCAGACAGAGGCATAAATGAAAATGTTCATATGTCTCAGGATATGCAAGATTTGACTGTGTGTTATGATTCCTGGTGTTTTGGGGTTGGGTTCAATGTATTATAACTATCAGTTACTAAATATTCACACAGGATGCTGAACAGTGGGACAGCATCTATAATGCTCTGGGTTCCAAGTGCTACCTCATAGCAGGAGCTGCATCCAGAAGTGTCTCAAATCTTCTAGAGCACAGGACCATCAGCTCGCCCAGGTCCCATGGGCTGATCATAAAGCACACAAACCAAACTACCATGTCTGACTTGGTGGAAGTAACCAATCTTATTGAAGGTGAGTGAAAGACCCACACCGACTTCACTAGGCAAGGAGCCAGAAACATGCAGCATGTCAGACGTGATGAAGAGTAGGGACTAGATGTTGAAAGAAAAGAAGCTTGGGAGGAGCTCTGTCAGTGAAGTACTTGTCTTGCAAGCAAGGGGACCAAAGTTATATAAGACAGGCATTGTCACACATGATTATAATCCCAGTGCTGGGAAGCCAGCCTGGCAAGTTCCAGGCCAGTGAAAGTTCCTGTCTCAAAGAAGGTGGATGAGGGGCTGGAGAAGGTGCTTGCCTGTAAAGCCTAAGGATCTGAATTTGATTCCACAGGACCCATGTAAAGCCAGATGCATGGAGTGGTACATACATCTGGAGTTTGTTTGCAGCAGCCAGAGGACCTGGCACACCCATCCTCCCTCCCTCCCTCTATCTCTCTCTCTCTCCCTCTCTCTATCTCTCCCCTTGCAAATAAATAAAAATATTTAAGGGCTAGAGAGATGGCTCAGAGATTAAGGCACTTGCCTGCAAAGCCTAACAGCCTGATTTCGATTCCCCAGTACCCATGCACAGCCAGGTGTGCAGAGGTACATGCACCTGGAATTTGTTTGTGGTGACTGGAGGCCTTGGCACACCTATTCTCTTTGTCTATTTATGTTTGATCACTCTCTGCTTACAAATAAATAAAAATTTTTTAAAAGATGGATGACATCAAAGGAATGACACCCAAGGTTGCCTTCTGAATTGGTACCCTCCCACCCCATGCACACAAAGGAAAGAAATTCCAGCTACTTGTGTGTGTGGGGGGGGCTAGCACTGGAACACACAGGGCACTTTAATGTAGCACTTTGCTAGGTTCCTGTAGTCTATAAAGTCATCCCCCATGTTGAAGGCCACCCATCACCCTCTCAGCTTCAAAAGAGGGCTCTTCTGTCCCTAAGAGTTCTGGCTTCTTGCAAGAGGCCATCTAAGCACATCCATCTTTTTGCCTTAGGCTGTGAGCTTGGGCTGTTGGAGACACTCACAGGGGTACCCCAGGTCCTCATCACTAAAGAACAGGTCTCAAGCTGCGGATCAGCTTGGGGGACCTCAGCCAGGATTCCAGACACAGGGCAGTGCTCAAGCTCAGGGGAACAGTTGGGGTTCACAAATGAATGGTGTAATGCAGGGCTGGGGAGCGGCTGGGTCAGATGCATTTAGCCTGCAGTGACAGCTCTGTGAATTCCCTCCGGCCACCACCGTCACTTCATCTTCAGGTTCATCTCCTCTGTGAATCGAGAAGGTTCTGTGTGGAAGACTGTGGTCATTCATCCATACAGACACAGCTTGTGTAAGGATGTGATCATTACTTGATTGAAATAAACTTCGCCACTTTTAATATACCCAGACACTGGGCTTAGAGGAGCACACTTACTTTGCATTGACTTAGGGAATTTGAGGAGTGGGCAGAATTTGTAACTAAATCACCCTCAGCGGAGAACCGGTCTATTTCAGCAGTACCAAGAAATGACAAAAGCAGCTTTCTGAAGTACAGAGACCTGGGGCACTGTGGACACTCATTTCTACCAGGCAGCACTGGGAAAATGCCTGCAAGTTGGCAAGGCCATGCAGTATCAAGGAAACATCTGGAAGCAAGCCCCCGGCCAGGAAGCCAGGGATCAGAAACAGGACCCCAGCACTGGGCCTCAGGGCATGACTAGTGTGATGCAGGCTGCCAGCACTGGGGGCCCTAGGGTGGCAAAATGGAATAGCGTGGTATAATCCTGATGCCTTGAGATCACCTTAGAGCAACCTCGTGAAGTAGACATCACCATTTTCATTTTACTGGTGAGAACTTCAGGTATGGAGAGACTGAAGAACTTTCCCATGACCATCCACTGACCCTATTTGTCCACACTTAGTTTTAGTTCCCCCAAACTCTTTACTACTTCAGCCTAGAATGCATTGCCTTGCCACTCACCTAGCGATTTCCTCCTCATTGTTACAATGTGCAGATAAATGTACATGCTCCCCCATGACTGGGTCTGCTATGAACTTTCCTCGTCATAGCTTCTACTTTCTTTCTGTAGTGCCAACCATGAGGATTTGTGTGGTTCAGGGCAGGTACTCCGCCCCCACTGGACCTAGGTGAGTTCACAGGCATCCTGTGTGTGTAGGCATAGTGCCTGACACTCAGATGCCTTAGGAGCCAGGCAGAAAGCTAGCCTCAGGCATGGATCTGGGCTCAGAGCCAGCCTGGAAGCTAGGGGCTGGGGCAGAGGCCAGAGGTGGACTATCCATCAGGCAGATCTGACCTGAAGGTTCCCGATGGAAGCCCTGGTCTGTCCTCTGGGCATGTGCCCAGGCAGTGCCCCAGGGTGTGCTTGCCTATGGTGACCAGAGCAGAGTCTTCCATGTGCAGCTCCATCACGCTTCTAATCATTCCTACTTGGTCCAGAATTTCTTCCTGATCCTAGAGCTTGTCGTTTGTGTTTATAACCTCTTTTGATGCTCAGGTTTTTGCTCCCCTAGAGGAATGGAGCTACATTCGTGGTGACACCCAGCTGTTTGTGTCTTGGGATTGAATTTGAACAGGCTCACAGGCCTCATGCCCTTACATCTCTCCAGCCCACAACCTCCCCCCCCACTTTAAAAATTATTTATTTATTTGAAAAAGAGATAAAGACAAAGAGGCAGAGAGTGAGTATGGGTAAACCAGGGCCTTTTGACTGCTGAGCCATCTCCCCAGCCCACAAGGCTCCTCTTTCATAGATGATAATGCTGCATCTTATAAACGGTGTGTCTTAAATTTGGCAAAACACGGGTATTTAAGTGTTTTCAATAGCATCTCAGGTACTGAAATAAAGGACTAAACAGATAAACTCATCACAAGAAAGACACAAATGTTTGTTTAGGTTAGAATTCCTTTGTGGGCTGATAATTGGCTCTGGACAGGGAAGTTTTAAATCTGGGAAACTTCTAACGTTGATCGTGGAGGCTGTCATAAATGTGAATTGTTTCTGGGTCACCCATGACTGACAGGCGCTGCTCTCCTAGGTAAGAAACGCCTGACTATCCTTGGAAGCACAGAGGTAGAGTCGTCTGATGACAGCCTTGTCGATTTGGTAAGTGCTCAACGGCGGTCAATTGCAGAATTGCCAAAACACTGCTTTTATCACGAATTGGTATTTCAGAGAAATGCAGTCTTTGGTGAAGAAAGTCATGTAACCTTTTATGAAATAGACTTGCTTCCTGGGAGACAGCTCCCTTTTTGGAAAGAGCTAATCTTTGAACTTTTAAAAAGAAGCAAAATTGAAGTCCAGGGAAAATGATGAGCACAGTGAAATGGCTGGGGTGTGCGCTGGCAATCTTCCCTCCTAAAACGAGGTGGAAAGGCCAGGCTGCTCTCAGATGAAATCAGCACTCGGGACCCGTAAAGTGCCTGATGGCTGGCCAGTCACACCATCTGTTTGCCTCCCAATACTTAGCTTGCAAGCAGGCCACTTTACTTCCATAAAGAGTGAAGCAAGTCGCAAGAGAAAACCCCCCAGCAGTACACGGTGACAGTTCTCTTTCCCTTCAAAGGATTGGAGCTGAGCAAAACACCATTCTCCCATTTAAAATAACTTGTTTCCCCCCCCCATCCAGGCCGTTGGACTCGGTGTCCGGTTTATCAAGTTGGGGGGTCTTTCTCGTGGGGAACGGGTGACTAAATACAACCGCCTTCTTACTATAGAGGAAGAACTCATCCAGAATGGAACATGGGGTATGTGCTGCTTTTTACTTAGCTGTGAGTAAGGGAGCAAAGGCTGAGAGGGAGGGAACAGAAGCCCACGGCAGGAGGGCAGAGAATCCAGTCTACAAATCAGTGCCAACAAGGCCAGGATGACACTTGCCACAACATCCATTTTTGTCTTGATGGATTACCCATTTACCTGGATGTTTAAAACTTTTGCCCTTCTGCCTGAATAGGCTGCATGATGCTCTTCAATACAATTAATTGATCAGAATCTCCAAGCCTACCCTTTGTTACGGCCTGAATTACACTTAAAGTTTTCTCTGCACAGCCTATGAAAGTTAAAGGCAGATGCCTTCCTGATGGCTCTTGGAAACAATTTGTTTTACTTGTAACAACTAAGCAGCAAGTTAATTTTAATGTGGTACATTGGAGAGCCCAAGGTCCCATTGGAGATCAATCATTCATGAAATGTAACCTTTGTAAATTTGCATGGGTCAAGAAGCAACCTGTGTACTGGCTGGTGAGAAACTTACTAAAGATTCTTTTTTTTTAAAATGTTACTGATTGGCACAAAGGTGGTATGCAGAGAAATTTAAACAGACCAGTAAGAATGGTGATTTTTAAATATCACAGGGACTTTAGAACACACTCTGGGATTCACAGGAAGTAAAGATATAATTAGAGAATATTTTTGAGTCATAGAAGACAGTAAAAAGTCTGCGTGGTTGTGGCTTTCTTTCTTTTTTTTTTGTGGCTTTCTTTAATTGGTCAAATATATTATTCCACATACCATCTCATTAGCTTTTGTCATCCTGACTTGTGAGGGCCTTAAATGACCTCTTCCATTTCCAGCCAGACATCCCAAGAAACACAGCTGCCTCAGAGCGTCAAAAAGACCAGAGGCCCAACCTCTCTCAGGTGCTAGCCACAGCCCCTCATACTCTGAAATGGACGAGAGGATTAGTGAGAATTCTCTGTCATTGGTCAATAAATATTAATGGGACTCAAAACTGGCAAGCAAGTCGCTACGCTCCCACTTCTGAGTAGGAGAGCTTGGCAAAATGTCAGCCACTGAAACATGCTCATTATGTTTACGGAGCTGTCTGGTATGGCCCATGCCTACAACAGTTTCCCTTGGAGGGGTTGGCCATTGGTTTGCATTCATGTACGGTGCTGGCCTTTTCTCTAATTTGTCTTCCTCTTAATGCAGGGCCTCTGCCACTGTACATCAACCATCCCCAAATGTCACATTAGGTGCAGTGCATGTGGGAGAGAACTACTGCAGTTAACACCTAGCCCGATAGGTTGAATTCCAAGAGGCCCTCCTCATAGCTCTGATGAGGTAAACAACATCAGAGTCCACACCACTCATTCAGACTGAAGCTACTGTTGTTTTTAAACAGGTTTCAATGATGAACACACGTTTTCTGACTTTCACGAGGATGGCGGAAAGACACTAGAGGCTGCTGATACCATGGACAGTGAACTGCTTGGGTCCCTGGAGCCTGTGGAGCCTGTGTTCCCCACAGAGGTTGTAGAAGAATCGATTAAAACATGAGCATCATGAAGACGAGCTGGATCTCAAGGCCCAGCCATCATGAGAGTTACTATGGTCAGTGGGAAGCACGTCCCATGCTGGCTCTGGTCTTCAGTAACCCAAGAGTTTTTATTCTGTAACTATTGGGTCAAATACGCATCTGGTAGTTTTGCCTGAAATTCTGTGAACTTTGTTTTATAGTCATCACATTTCTACTGTCCACTTTCCCGCTGTCCCTCCTTCCCTTTCTTTTATTTCTTCTTTCTTCTTTTCCCTTCTGCTCCTTCCCTCTCCCTCTGACAGGTCTTCATGTAAGTCAGGGCTGGCCTCAAGCTCACAACATGGCCAAGAATGACTCTGACTAAAGTGCTGGTTTATGTGGTGACCACAGGGCCTTGTGCAGGCTTGGTAAAGACTGCCCACAGAGCTGCATCCCAACCCTACTGCCCACTCTCCAGGGTCACACTTGAGCTTTACTAGCGGCTGATGTACTTTGGCTGCAAGTCCGCACAGTCAAGCACCTCATCACTTACACACCAGAATAATCTCCAAAAACAAAAAACCTAATTCCACAAGCAGCTCTCAGCGCAGAAGCAGGTGTCCATGTCTGTTTCTCTTGGACCTCTGGGATGACAAGCAGACACCTGTTTGTAGTCAGCCTCGTAGGCCAAGTACTCTGGCTCTGCACCAGTGCTCTGGATTTTGTGGTAAGAGCCAACCATTTTCAGCTGAGTTTCCTACACTTGCTTTCCTTTCCCCTGATTCCATCCTTTTCTATCTTTTGGTCTTCCCTGCATCATTTTCTCCTTAGATCCTTTTTGGGAGCAAGAATGGATCAAAGTTAATAAGCACCTTAATAAATGAGTATTCTTATGGTTAATCACGTCCACTTATTTGTACTACAGTGTTGGAGAGGTAGTGCCATTGGTAGAGTGCTTGGCTAGCAATGCAAACAGCCCTGGATTAGATCCCTAGCACTGCATAAATCCAGGTATGGGGGTGTACATTCCAGCACTCAGGAGGTGGAGGCAGGAGGAGAAGTTCAAGGTCATCCTATGCTATGTAGTGAGTTTGAAGCCAGCCTGGAATATACGACTCTTTCAATTTTTAAAAACATTTATTTATTTGCAAGGGGAGGGGAAGGGGCAGAGAAGAAGGGAGGGAGAGAATGAGAATGGGCGTGCCAGGGCCTTCAGCCACCACAAATAACTCCAGATGCCTGTGCCACTTTGTGCATCTGGCTTTATGTGGGTACTGGGGAATTGGACCAAGGTCCTCAGGCTTTGCAGGCAAGCTCCTTAACCCCAGAGCCATCTCTCCAGCCCTCAAAAAAATTTTTTTTAAGTGGCAAGTAAGTAGTTTAAAATGAGGTGACACCCATGTCAACTGGCTTCTCTGTTTTGTGAACAAGTTTTTGGATTTTGGCAAAGGAAACCAAAAATATTCAAACACAGATACAAAAATGTAGAACTGCTTTATGTGATTGCCATCTCTGTTATCTATATAGGTTATTTACATTTCCTAAAAATTATATATATTTCCATGTCCTGGCCTGTAGCATAATTGGCTAAGTGTAGGCTTCTGAGACAGTTTATCAGTTTTTACCAAGCACTCTGAGGACCTCTTCTTTCTGAAAAATATGAACAAGGGAACATCATGTCCTCACAATAGAGCCAACCTCTAACTCTCAAACCTCCGATTTGAAATTGGCTCAGTGGCAAACTCTTGGAGCATATCTGGTATCATTCTATGTTGGGAGAAATGTCTCAAAGTTTTTGGCTGACACTGTCTCTCCTCACACTTAGCAACAAACAGTGGGGCAGGAGAGAAAGGAAAGTCCACTTGAAAGACAGGACAGTCATGACCACTCACACACATACATGCACACAAATCATTCGAATATGCCCTGAAACAGATATAAATTATAATTAATGATGAAAGAGCAAAAATAATCAAAGAGGTCAGTATTTTAATGTCATCCCACAGCACAGCCTGCTTACATTGACCTCACATGAGGACTGTGCTCACCAATGGATTTTGATTTCTTGGAGGGCTAAGCACTGTTTCTATTCATGTTTCTCTCTCCCTCATAAAATATGTAAGGCTATTTATAAAGGAGATGATGGAAACCAGTTATAGCTCAGATTAAAATGGACATGGGATGAACTATGTCAATGTTTACAGCCAGAGAAGAACCATCAAACAATGCTTCTGGAAGGATCGATTGCCTGAGGACTCTTCTGAGGCCAATGACAATGACAGCTGGTCACAACTTACCAGCCATATATATGTTGAAGTTGTTCTCTGGGGGAAGTGTGCCTTTCCAAACACTCCAGGCTCTTTTAAAGACTAGGATAGACAAGGTTTCCTAACATAGAGCCTAAAAAACGGTCTGGAAAGGTAATTTACAATCATTCTTCCTTGTACCTCTCCCTTTCCAACAACCCTTGTACTTGTTCCCAAAGTGAGGGAGGAGAGCCTGTTGACACATGATCAGAGAAGAAACATCCCTTGACTCAGGCCAAGTCAGGCTGGAGCTGATGGCCCTGGTGACCCCTGCCAACCAGAATGCATGATGCTACAAACTGCTAAGATGACGGTGTTGGGGAGAGACTTGAAAAAAAAGGGTTTAAGAATTTAAGTTACATTCTTATTCTTTCAGAAGTGAAGAGGGACATCTTCAGTTCTATTCACCACAGCACACAGGATCTCTATGCCTCTGTCACTGTGGCTATAAAAGTATATGTCAACTCTAGTCAGTAAATGGTGACGAAACCTACTCTATGTTTCCAAAACAGAAATAATAAATGCCCTCTGAGGGAAAACAAAATCATGCAGTCTCTCTCAACTTTAAAATGGCATGAATAGAATGTATAGAAGGTTTTCTGTGCAAAGAGCATTCGTGTGAAGGCCTGAGGACCTTGCTGCTGTAAACTAAAGGCAGACTAGCTGGCCCATAGCTGCACACTGGGATCACAGATACATGCCACACTGAATCTGGCTTTATGTGGGTGCTGAAAATTGAACCCTGGGATGTCAAGCTTTGCAAGAAGGCACCTCAACCCCACTGTGCCATCTCCCCAGCCTCAAAAAATATATTTAAAATTAATTATTTGAGAGAGATAATAAATGAATGAATATGGGGATGCCAGGACCTCATGCTGCTGCAAATGTTTGTGCATCCGGCTTTACGTGGGACCGGGGAATCAACCAGGGCCATCAGGCTTTAATCACTGAGCATCTCTCCAGCCCTGTCATGGTTTGATACAGGTGTCCCCCACAAACAAATGAATGTGTTCTGATAAATGGATCCTCAGCTGATGGCAATTCGGGAATTAGAACCTCATTAGAGCTGTGTTGTTGGGGGTGGGCTTATAGGGGTTATAAGCCAGCTTCCCCTTGCCAGTGTTTGGCACACCTTCCTGCCGCTGTTTGCAGTGCTGTGGCAGAGGTGATGTCCAGCCCTCTGCTCATGCCATCGTTTTCCCTGCAAGGATGGAGTCTCCCCTCAAGTCCGTAAGCCAAATAGACCCATTCCTCCACAAGCCGCCTTTGCTTGGGTTCTTCTGTGCAGCAACTAAGAAACAAGCAACAAGCCCCAAAAGTACCTTTTTAAGAGTATAAAAAGCAAGGACACTTTCAAAATACTAGGTGCTAATTGATGCCTGATCCAGCTAGAATAAACTCACCAAAAGGCGGCAGCTTTTTACGGGCAGTGTATTTTTATAACCGTGTTATTCTGTCCATGTGTGTGATGAAGTATGAAAATGTGGTGTATTTATCATCTTAATATTCCCAAGTGTATGTAAGAAGTATACTAGGCGGCCAGGGGGCAGACAGAGGGAGGAGGATTGAGTAGAGAAACATGGAAGAAAGCTGCACAGAGTGAACCATGTGTGGATCATGAAAACTTAGGACGTTAACTCATAATATTTTCCTAGTGAGGGATGCAGACTGGTTCTGTTTAGAAGCTGGAGCTGTACAAAGCTCAGCTGCAAAGCACTTGCCTGGCACGTGAGAAGCAGAATTAGATTTCCAGCAGAGTAAAAAAAGAACCAAACAAACAAACAAACAAACCAAAAACGGAGTTTCTCCAGGTTGGGGAACTAAACCAAACGTGTGAATAACCACACTTGACTAGTAGTGAGAAACTGTTGGTGTGTCCTTTTTAATATGTTGTGGAGAGGAGAGTTCAAATCACAGCATAACAGAACTCATTGAAATGAATGAATCCATTTGCAGTTAGCATATCGCATAGCAGGATCATTCAGTTGGGAAAAGACACAGTTGAAAAACATTACAATTTAATTCTCCAGGAGTAGACTAACGGAGAATTGTAAAGTCATCATGGAAAGAACATGGAAATCGCCGAGCATAATGAACCTACAGAAAGAGAAATGTCTCCAAATTTGAGGAGGTGCCCTCATCCACCTCCCCACCTCCTCAAGTCTACACTTAGCACACGTGCAAAAATACAATACCACACAACTACTGCAATTATTTACTATCATTTTCTTTTGCCCAAAGGTGAGAAACACCTGACAGCTACATGCTGAGTCATGCTAACAAAACTAAACCTTTCACTTTCTTTAATAGTAAAATTACCGTTACTGAATCATTGTCATAAAAGTGCATTCAAGTACATTACCACTTATTTTAAATAAACACCAATTTTGAAACAATCAACTTTGAAAAGCTGCATAAGTTTTTTTTAATCCCTGATTACATTTCTATTTATTCACTGTGGTAGCCTGAAACATTGTATTTTTAGAAACTACCACTTAATTTCTTAAAAAAAAAAAAAAGAAACAACAAAACTTATGTAATGTAGAACAGCAACGAAGCAAGGAAAAAAATATGTGCTTGTCACTTCTCTTCACTGTGCATAAGGACAGCAATAAAATATGGTACTTGTGCCACATGGGTATACAGGAAAGCACAATTAACTCGTGGTACAGAAAACATGGTTTACCAAGATACTGGTGATAAATTCAAGGTTTGGACTTCACCTCTATTCTGTATTCAGGCCACAAGAACATTCCCACTGGAGTCCTTGGCAAGCTTTGGGCACAATAGCTTTTCATACAATAGTTAACTGTGTAATGAACTCCCGCTTAAGGGACTGGTAGCTTACTGCCAGCTCCTTAGTTCTAAGTTTATTGCAGTCTATCCTAGAAAATAATGAGGGTGCCCAGGACTACTGATTTTCATGCTGCCTTGGCTTTTCCATCAAGAGGACCAGACCCCAAACAGAGGCTTCTTTGGGGCTTTATTTCCTTCCTAACCTCCCTCTTCCTTTCTTTCTTTGAGACGAGGTCTTGCTATGTAGCCCAGCCTGGCCTCATACTTTGGTTCAGGTGATGATGTGGCCCCAGCCTCCTGGATGCTGAGACTACAGGCTCGCATCCCTGCAGCCAGCTTGGGGGGGGGGGTTTGAAGATGGGCAGTACATTGGTTGGCTCTGTTTAATGCAATCATCCATGACCACCTTCAGTGGTAAGCATTGTTATTGACAAGTGGTATGCACACTTCCTACAGAGATATGCACATCTGAATTTTCTGTAACCTTCTAAAAGAAGCCAAATTTAATACAGTAACCAGGAAAATATCTTATCCCTATAAAGATCAAAACCTACTCAGAGTGTATATTTTGCTAAACATCTTACTTATGAGTGTCACTGCTACTTACAAAAGTGAGACCAGGAAAGAGCATGTGTTTGTGAATACAGTGCCCATGGTCCTTGACAATACACCGAAATGAGCCATGTGCTTAATGAAAAGGACTTCCAAACAGGTCAGCCTTCGGGCTTCCAGGTCAGCAGCTGGAACTGTCTGTCTCTCTCATTTTTTCACCGCTGTCGTCTTTGCATTCGGGCTTCATTTCCCCTTCATCGTCCTTGCATTGAGTTAGATCTTTTTCAGCGACCTGGTCTTTGGTTTGGGATTCACTTGTGGGAACAGGATCTAGCACTACAACTGGTTCATCTTGTTTTTCATTGCCAATGTGTTTTCTGCTATATCCACCGTTACTGGGAGGCCTATGGGATGAAGAGTTAAACAGAAAAATAAGCAGAGAGAAAACACTTGTCTCCATATGCCTGGATTCAGACCAGCAACCTCCCTCCCAAGTGTTCTAAGTCTAATCAACATGCACATATAGTCTTTGAGATGCCAGCCAGCCGCTTAGCTATCATATTACATAATAGGAGCAAAAGGCCAGAGGAGAGAAGGCAGAAAAAGTCAAAGCGATTAGGTAGCGGAAGTATTAGAAAGCTAAGTGCACCTACCTGCTTAATCACATGCTCTTCTCAGGAAGTGCACAGCCCTCGGCCAGGGCCAGGAGTCAGCCCAGCCCCTTCCCTCCCTCTTGCCCCATGCTCCTGGTTGCAACTTAATTGTGTGGAGGCTGCATGGAGAGGGGAGGAGACCAGTAGCCAGCTGTGCCCCCACAGCCATTACCACCCAGGAGGGAGGCCTGACTTCAGGAACGGGTAGGGGAGCAGTAATGAGAGAGCTCAGAGAACGAGCTCCAACACTAGGTGATCAGAACCGGTTTCTTGAGAAATTTCTTACAGAACCTTAGAGGCTGTTTCCTGTTCCTTTGAAGCCGCCTCTCTTCTGATACAGTTAGTTCTTGCTTCTCAGGATGGACAGGTGACAGTTTCCTTGTGGGAAGAGAGGTGTCTCTGAAACATATTCTCTGGCCTCATGTCAGGAAATCAGGCTGTGGGCATCAGATTCTCCAGAGACTATGGCCAGAAGCCACCATGGAAAAGCCTGGGCTGCCGAACTTGCTTGGTGGGGTGAGGGGGACAGTAACTGTAGTGGACAGGGCTGGGGCTCTCAGGGACTTTTCTGGTCCTCCTGAAATTCCAGAGAGGCCTTTCATCCCAATGAACCAATTATTTGCCATCAGCTGGCACACTGCTTTTCTGCCCAATATATGCTGGAGAGCTGTTGGCCGGCACCTGCCCCTCGCTCTGCCAAACCCCCCCTAGGCACTGGTTTCCAGGTCCCTGACCCTCTGTACAGGCCAGGTCTTCTGGTAGACACTCTTACTTCTCCCTTGATGGACTTACCACAGTTAGTAATCGGATGTTTCATGTATGCGGCAGGGACTGTTTAGTTCTGTCTACAGATTTATCCCCAGCACATAACACAGATCATTTTTGAAGTAAATGAAAGAATAAATAATGACAAAGTGGAGAAGATCAGGGTGAAAGCTTTGGTGTGAGTAGGTCTCTCTTATATACAGCAAGAGAACAAGCCATCCACTCCTAAAAGTAGCCTCCGTGACCCACTCACAGATACAGAACCTAAAACCTGAACTTTATACTCATCACTTTCTGAGCAGCACTTCAAGCTCTATCCAAATGCATGAGCACCGAGCTCTGGCTAGCTTTATATTAAAGACGACATAACACTGTTCCCTGGAGTGGTGGAAGGAAGGAGCTCCTCAGAAGCCTGGGACATGCAGGGCTCCCTGTATCTTCCATAGATACCCTTAAGGCATTGTCCATCCTCCTTGACAGAGGAAATACTTCTGAAGACATTTGCTACTGTGTTTTAGAGATGAGTAGGGGGTGTTACTTCCCCAGTGGCACCTGCTTTGGCTTTCTGTGGCCTGGGCAGCATCTAAGTCTGTGATCAGAGAAACAGCAATGCTGAGTAAGACCCAGATCTGTTAAAGGAACACAGACAATGGATGCCACTATCAAAAGGTCTATAGGTGTCTACCACCTCTGCACCCGACACCAGGTGCTCTGACAGCAAAGAGGGGAGGTAGCTGTGAAGTGCCCAAGACTGAGGACAAACTAGAGATGCATCCTTCTGCCACAATGGCTAATCCCAGTGATGCACACCCACCCTGCATGACTAGCTGAACCCTGCACATGCATCTGGCCTGGGACGCAGGCAAGCTGGAGAAGGAGCCACATGCCAATTAGGTGAGTCAGCAGGTGATGTCATGCATGAGCTATCACAGAGCCTGGCACACAAATGGACCTTCCAGGGGTTACAAAGCCAACTCTGAAGATGACCACTTCACTGTGGCCAACCTGACACTGGAACAGGTGAGGAAATTCTAGGAAGTGAAGCAGGCAGCCCTGGCTTAGGTTTGGGTGAAGGCCACATCCAAGTCTGCAGATCAAGTTCAGGTGGTATCATCAGCTTGAGTGAGCTCGCTGCTGCAAGCCAGCCAGTCTGCTGGAAGCATGCGCCATTCGGGGTGAGCAAATGCTGTCAGCCCATACCGACCTTCAAGGCTCCTGTAGAACTACAGTGGGTATTTTCATGGCCTTGTGTGTCTGCAGCTGAAGGCTGGTGAACACCTCCTATGAAGCTGTCTTCCATCAGCTGGGGGCTAAACACTTCCAGAAAGTGCCCTTGGGATGCCACAATAGCAATAAACAAGTTGATTAAACTGAAAACTCAGAAACCTTGTCTGGGAGGCTGAAACTGTTCTGGAATTGTCTTAGACCAAAGAACTTTTCACCTATTCCGAGGAAAGCCTCTTAGCTTCAGATTAACTAAGAAATCATCCTCGAAACCCTTTTGTTGACTCTGAGTTAGGTAAGTAGCTCTTTCTCTAAATCCATGCACTGAAACAGTGACTAGTTTCATAAGGACAATGACCACTGTCTTGGAACTCCAGTGGGCCAAGACCAGATGGGCTTGGGGAAGTCATTGAATCCAAACCAATGGAGTCATTTATATGACTTTAACAAATGGAGTCATTTATATGCAGAGGGGGTAAGTACCTGTCCTAGCACATAGCTTACCAGTTGCAGATCTGTCTAGTATGAGGGTCAGGGCCTGCCTCCCCCAATTCCTGCCTTGTTCACAGTGTCAAGTTATTTTCCAAGGGGCAGAGTCATCTAGAGAGAAGCCACTGTTGTCATGAGCTATTTTGTGGCAATTTTACTGATTTGCTTTTCTTATTTCCACGGGCATCTTTTGGGCCCATAAGGATAAAGTCCATCCCTCAAACTATCCCTTGACTGGCTTCTGTAGCTTGTAGCGTCAGCTGCTTTCCTTTCCTGGTCCCCCTGTGGAGCTGCTCAAGTCTCCTTCTGAAATGAGAGGCTTAACTCCAAGGCCTAATTTCCTCTCCATCCCCATCCAATAGGAAAGCCAAAGGGCCCCTTTAGGGACAGTGCTGAGAACTGAGGGGCTCTTCTTGAAAGAAGCCACCAGGACAGGTTCTAGAGGCTTAAATCTAAACCTCTCCCCATGGTAGAAATCCCGGAAACTCAAACACAAGAAATATGATAGGTGCTATTGATACACTGTAATCATGTACGATTTTCTACTTCAATATAGCATTTAAGGGTGATGAGCAATTAAAATTCATGTTCATAAGAAGTCGCAGCAACTCTCTGGATGGGACAAACTTTTTAAGCAAGACTGAAATGCCAAAGAAGTGATCAGAAGGAAGACCAGAACTCTGGGACACTCTGGTAAGACTACCCATGCAGGCTGATCTAACCCTCCTCTATGAAAACTCCAGAAGAGTGAGCTGGAATGACTTTTCCAAGAGCACACAACTTGTTAACAGCAGACACAAGACAAAAACTATGGCATCTCAATTTCCGGGCCAATATTTTTGCTCTTACTACAATACACTCATAAATCATTTATGTCACACTTCAATCTTTCTCACAGGTCATTTTATGACCATGTAATCAAAGGTCATTTCAAGACAAAAATTAAAACCAGCAGGCCAAGTAAAAGCCAAAACTCAGTATATCAACTTGCAGGACTCTATGAAGCCTGAGGCCAATTAGAACATGCGTACCCTTTCAGAAAGAGGGTACTGTTTCCCTCTGCAGGAGAACAAGAATGTGCTGGTCTGGTGGGTGGGGGAAAGACTAGACTCCAAACCATACCGGTACCGAAACATCAGAACAATTCCAAGTGGGTCCCGCAGGAGCTAAGCATGAGCCAGGGGCGCCTTGATTTCTTGGGCTGTGTTACGGGAGACGAGACAGCCACAGTCTCATTTTTAAAAAGCATGTCATTGTTTGCATTCAATGAAATTCCTTTCAAAATCAACTTTCCACGTCCCAATTATATTCAACAACATGCTAGCTAACATTTCGGCTGCAATTCAAATTAACTAATGCCCAAAAGAGCCCTAATCGACATGGTTCTGAGCTCAATTGAACACAATCAAAGCTCATGAAATGAAGGGGGAAATGCTTATTTCATGCAAATTCCACATATCACTCAAGCTTAATTTTACTGATAATATAAAGGTGGGACATTTTGAGCATTACAGTGAATGAAACTTTTAAGCGGTGAGAGTTATTTTATAAAATGCTACCTCTGAAAAGCTGATTGCCAAACAGTGTAAAAGTGGTTTGAGGCATAAATGCCAAGTTCATTTCTATTTCACTTCTGAGGTAACTATCTTTCAAATCGCAACAGCTGGACTATTTAACACAATCTGGAGAATCAAAGTATAGCTCTTCTCTGGTCGCCCAGTGGGACGTCTGCATTAGTCTGTGGCAGACTTCCAACAAATGACGTACAGCCGGACGGTCTGAACTCTGTTTCATTTACAATAAAAATGGATAAAACCACAATCATATTTACCACCTCCAAGGGCGGAAAACGGAAAGATTGAGATTTGTCTTTATAAAGTAGTTTCCTGGGAAAACTCCAAAAGGAAGTCAGCTTTTTTATTTTCCCTCGTGTAAAAATAAGTCTTGTTCTCCCCTCCCCCGACCCCAGTCCCTTAACCCAGTCAGTAGAGCCCTGAACAGAAGTGGAATTAAAGCAGATAGTGGCCATTGTTTCTTGGGCAAACTATTCTTTAGGGCTTTTGATGCGCTTATCCAAAACTTGACAAAATAAAGTTTTAAACTTTAGCTGAGATTCTCTATATTACCAACAGTTCTCACGCTCTGAAGTATAAATAGAGGGAGAAGAAAGTTTTAGGTTGTGTCTACTTTTTTAAAAACCTGCATTTTAGTTCAAGGACAGTAGTGATTTGTTGAGTCTGATTTTATTCATAGGAAACTAGATGGACGTTTTCATGATAAAAACTTAACACGGTCATAGGTCATATTTGGAAATCTGACATCAGTCTCTGGGTGTTGATTTGCCTCTGAATTAGGCAGAATTCCTTTGTCTTGGGTAACAATGGCTGGGCAAAGACCCTGTGCCCATGCTCAGCAGTATTTCCTTTAAATTTGTACCTGCCACAGCTCGTGTCCCAGTCCACAGAGGTGCTCCCTGCGAGACCTGTCCCAGCTTGGTTAGTGTCAGCTGGGTCACTTATGGATTCTGAAACAGGACCATCCTCACCAGCAAAAGCAGTGTGTAACACACATGAACTGATTGATTTTAGCTCAGCAAGGATTATAAAATGTGTGTAGTGCTTTTCTTAGATTACTGGGGTTTTTTAAAGCTTTTTATAATCTTGCACAACTTTTAAGTGCCCGTGAAAAATACATTCCAATCCCAACTATAGAAAACTGAGTGTTATTTCCAGGAACTAATGTAAAAGACACAACGTCTTTCAGAAGAGTCACTGTAGGTTAACACCAGCTCCTTACAAATGCTGCCGTACACAAAAGGCTTCATTTTTCATTATTTATTTATTTATATTTTAATTTGTTTCTTTCAATTTATTTTATACTTTTAAGATGAGCCTCACAAAGAACTCAATTTGCCACTTTTCATATTATATCATTATATGATAAAGTACATTGCAAATGAAATGTGCTTATCAGATTTCAGAAGTTTAAGTAATTTATCTGAAGATCTGAAATTGCTTTTCCAGTCTTGTCAGCTAATTAATTATATTGGAATTTTAAAAAAAGTTTAAAAACACCTCCACTCTAATCAGGTACACTATGTATGAATAAAAGGAAAGATAAACCATGAAAAGACTATTGAAAAAATGGTCTAAGAAAAACCTACAAGGTATCAGAAGTAATTGGCAGAAATGAAATATTTTGTACAAGTCTTGTAAAAATCGGAGGTGATTGATTGCAACTGGGAGCAGACGTTACAAGGCAATTAATTCTTTGAGAGAATGGAGAATTACTCAGCGGCACTTGAATAGTAATTTTGAGATTTACTCGACGGCATTTTAACAGTCATTTTTATACTAGGTGTAATACATCCTGAACAATTAACCTGGAAGAAGTTGCTGTCTGCAAGCCCCGGAACACGTGTAAGACAATAGTGACTGCTGAGATTTCCGGCAGCCCACAGGATAACTCCTTGTGGGGAGGAAGAAAGGATGACTAAGTGAGGGATCTCAACTTCCAGAGCATCCAGTTGTTCGGCTAATTTTGTTGTTCAAACTTAATTGTGCATGTGCAGGCGCACACGGAGCCCCTTTGTGGTTGTGCCTTGCGGAGCAGAGCCGTTTCCTGCAGAGTCCGCACACAATTCAGCAGTGCTAAGATTACAGTGGAGAGCCCAGCAAATCCTTTAATTGTATAAGAGCATCAGATTAAGCAGGACCGTCCATGTGGTTCCTTCGGCTAGCTAGTCATCTCTTGGAAATAAATGTCTGCTAAGTACAGGGAAGGTGCCCTCCTCTCCCTGCACTCCTACTATTCGGAGTCTGCTTGTACACACACACACACACACACACACACACACACACACACACACACACACACACACAAATCCCAGAGGGGAAAAAAAGCTACAAAAGGAAGTGATGAAATGGAGGTCTGCCAGAAACAAGAAGAAAGCACTCCCCTCACACCACAGGGGCTGAAAACTTCCCCATTCTCCATGGGAATAAAAGGCTTCCTTAAGAAATGGTTATATGGTCAACCACATTTTATGCCGAGTTGCCCTAAAAGTAAGCGGAAGAATCCCAATTTCTATTTGCTGACATATTTCTAAAGCTCAGAGTCTCTGGTTCCAGTTGTCAAAAAGAGCACTTTTCCATGTCCAGTTCCTACATTAGTTTCACACTAGAAATGATGAATCAAAAGATCAGTTAGAGGTCAAACAATGATAAAAATCAATCCTACTTTTAATTAAAGCCCTGAGAGGAGATTAGATTTTTTTTTTCTTTCATGGAAATGTTTGACTGGTCACCATTCAAGAGACATCTGAAATTTCTCTGTTATCAACTACCCTTTGGTATTTAGTAAATGACCCAAACAAGATGAACTCGTGCAAAAATAAACTGTGTAGGGCCCAAAGTAACATGTATTTAGAACCACCATAGGTCTAGAAATTAAATGCAAATTAAAATAAAAATGGTTTCACTAGAAATGGATAGTCTTCTATTGAAACTGAAGTCCTCTAATTGCTACATGCTTTTTGAAAAATTCTCCTAGGGCAGAACATGACCTGTGTTGACCCACCCCCACGAATGAAATAGCAAGCTAACTGCCTGCCTGGTGATTCAAAAGGATAGTTAAAAGAACTTAATACAGCTTACAGTGGAGGGTGGGTGTGGGGGAAGAGAAGTGGGATGAATTAGAAAAGTGCTGATTGGAAGAATCTTTGGTTTAAAAGACCTTCAAGAATGACCAAGAGAGGAAGGTCAGGCTGGGGAATCTCTGCCAGTCACACCACTACAGTGCAACCAGTTTCCTCTCCCATGCTGGCCCTGTTGGAGGGAAAGTTTCCCTGGGCTAGCTACTTAATCTGAGTGGAGCTGGTAGGAGGCTATTCACCTTTGGGAATGTGATCTGTGTTGGAAAAGGTAAATGTGGATGAACAAAGCCTGTTCAGAGCCAGAAACACTCACAGATGAGACTGTCTCAAGACAAAAAGCAATATGGGGACAGCAAGAGATAGCCATGCCTCTGCCTGATTTGTGAAGCAGGGAGCTGCTGAGATCTTCTCAGCTCTGTCTGCACTGAAGGTCACTTGTCCTGTCTCTCCTGATAAACACAGGTGGCCTATACCACGAGGCTGTAACCACCTGACAAAGACACGAAAACCTAACCTATCATTGGCCAAACAGGGCAAGTGACTGCACTGATCCACTTAATGTTTGTAAACCAAATGGCTTCATAGACTCTGGACTGCCTTCATATTGCCACGCTATGTTGCCAGTTAGTAAAGTCCTAACTAATTGAAGACTCCTAATTGAAGACTCGGAGCCAGACATGGTCAAGATATTTGACTTTGAGGAATTCTTCAGCATGTTTGAAACATCCAGTCAAATACGGGACATCCATGCCACTCCCCCCACCCCCACCCAAGGCTCAGGAAACAGCACAGAAGAGGAGATAGAACGAAGAGTTGGAGGATGGAGAGGAGTGCTGTAGAGCTGTCATCTGGACATGACGGCCACTGCACTCATGAACACAGAGCAGCTGTGGTTACCTGCAGGAGATAAGGCCAGTCAACATCTGTCATGGATGAGGAGGGGATCATAAGGCCCCATCTTCCCTGAGGAGCTAAAGGAAGTTAGTGGAACCTGAGGGGAGGAGTTATTCTCTTCAGTGGAGTAGCCAAGGATACATGGTGGGAAGAAGAGGTTTAGCAGGAGTGAGAGGGGAATAAGAGAGGAGTATGGGGTATGTATGATCAAAATGCAATGTATACATTATGAAATTACCAAAAGGAAAATAAAAAATTAAACTGAACAAAAGCAAAAAAAGGGGGGGAGGTGCATTAAGAACCAAGCAAGTTTGCACACATCTGTAATCCCAGCACTTTGGAAGTGGGGTGTAGGAGGATGCAAAGTCTCATCTTTAGAGTATAATAACAACAGTTTGAAAGTTTCCCTGCACCCTGCAATGTCCTAGCTTCACTAGGTGCTTCTCTGTTGATCCATTTCATGAAGCCTACCTTGCTTAATGAAACCCGTGAAATGTAGGTGAGAACTTCCGAGCATAGACTTTGGCCTTATGTGTAATGCCACCTTGTAGACATGGGACGTTTAGGATTTCTTCAGGGTGAATTAGCTTGCTCTTCGCTAGCATTTTAAACCTTTATTCCTTAATTGTTCCTTCCCCCTCTGTGTTAAGTCAATGACCACACTTCTGTTTTCTATTTTCTGGAAATTCATTAAAATAATATTTTTTAAAAATATACAAATGAAACAAATACCAAAGATAAAAGTAGCTTAGAGTTCAGATAGGCTAATTTCCAAAGTTCATTTTGGGGCCTTCCCTTTGACTAGATGTTTGGCATGAAAAAAAAAAATGACAGTAAAACAATCTCTTTCCAATTGTTGTTCATGACTGCTTGCTGACTCAGACTGGCACTCCTTTCAGAATCTCTGTTCCAGGGTTGGGGGGGGACATCTTCTTTCCATGACCTCCTATTGTCTGAGAGGATGCTACCTTTGAGTCTTAGGGGCAGAAGAACAGGATATGCATAGAATAGGGCCCCTGTGGGGCGATTTAATTGGAGAATCTCTACTTCCTTCAGGAAAAAAAAATCTTATGTCATTCTCTTCTCTCCCCTTTCTTAAGCTCTTAATACCCTCAATGCGCCATGCTATGGCTTGAAAAGTATGGACTTTGGAGACAGATGGGAAAAGGTTTAAATACATTCTGACCGACTATCAATTAGGAGTACAATTTTAGGGAAGCTGTTTACTTCTGTGAGTCTCAGGTTTTTTTTTTTTTTTTTTTTTTTTTTTTCGTGTAAAATGGGGGTAGTGTCCAATCTTGCACCTGAAAGTGCCTGGTTTACCTTCAGACCCTCAACACTGGTCTTAGTGGTCAAGGAGTGATACTGGAACTGCCCTCGCTGATATCCAGCATGTGGGCTAGATTCAAACAGGTCTGAATTCTCCTGTTTCCTTCTGCCTTGAAAAATGGTGGCTGGGGGAGGTGGATCTGAGGATTAAAGAGAGATGAATGTGAAGTTCTGAGCAGCTGGTGTGGCAACATCTCTTATTACTATATTTGGGAGGAGTTTTCTTGTCTTTTGAGGGAGTGTATTTAGGAAAAAAAAAAGCCAAAGCTTAATAAATGCTAGTAAAATACAGTATTAATGACGAGTGACACCATAGAAGTAAATTCCAGAATCTTCCATGCCCAAACTAGAAAATGGTTCTATAACCATAACCTATAATCAACATACACAGCCTGCCTACTAAATTTCAGCACATTTCCTCTTGGGTGGAGAGTCTTTTATTATGGCTATATACTGATGAAGAATAAGAAAAGGTACTAACTAAAGCACGCACATGCACATGATGGAATATTGCAGGCTTTCCCTAAAGCAACGCTTTTTAACTTACAGCACCTGTTAGTTAAGCACAGTATATTTGTGTGTTCTGTTGACAGCAGAGTTAAGATGTGTCAGGATTAAAATGGAAGACCAGGCCACCCATATCCAGGTACCCTGGGTTTTACTTTTCAATGTATGCTTCTGTTTCTGAAACAGTTATCTCCTACTTACCCATCAACTCCTGCCCCAGTATACGAGTGTGGGACTGGGCAGCCAGTGAGCGAGCTATACCTTGACTGTCATGCAGGGTGCTCTGCTGAGCATAGAAAATGCACACACCAGCAAAGGTGTCAAGATGATGGTTATTGCCAAAACCTGATGCACTTTCAAAAGCCAAAGTCACCTGGGAACATATGCTCAATCTACTATTGTAGTTAAGAAGAACAGGACCATTGCTGTAAATAAGTACTGAATTAATTTTCTTATGGGACAAGTAGAGGGGAGCTGAAGTAGTCTTTACTTCTCATCCTTATTCTCCTACTCAATCGAAGCAGACAGAAAGGGTTGCCTAGTTACTTTCTCTGTGACCAGACATCTTCAATCCAAATAGTCTTAAGAGCATTTGAGGCAAGAACGACAGAGCTAGAAGGAGTGTGCCGAGTCCTTAGGGTACAACTGAGAAAAGATGAATCGTGTGTTCTATGTGTTTGCTTGTTCATTTTTGTGGTACTGGTTACTGAACCCAGGGCCTCATGAATGCTAGGAAAACATCCTACCACTGAGCTACACCCCCAGCCCTTGATAATGTATTTTAAAAATTGATTATTGGGCTAGGGAGATGGTTCTGCAGTTAGTTGCAGGGGCTTGCCTGCTCCGAAGCCTGCCAACCCAAGTTCAATCCCCAGGACTCACACAAAGCAGAACACAAAGTGTCTCACACATCTGTGATCTCAACACACCTACGGGAATAAGAGCTGGAGCCAGGAGAATCCCAAAGCTTGCATACCAGCTAGAATGGCTTTCCCAGTGGCAAGAAAAACAAGAGTAACCCTGTCTCAAACAAGGGGAAGAAGAGAACCAACACCAGGAGGCGATACTCTGACCTCCACATGCGTTCCATGGCACTCACACACACACACAGACATTACACTAAAAAATTAAGTCAATTCATTACCTTATGTTTCTGGGTTTGCATTTTAGGATAAATCTATAAAGCATCGAGAAGGTAGAAAAAAGATACTCCTTGTTTCTTCTCCTAAATGTGAAGATCGTTATCAAGTGACCAGATTTGTTAGGAATTTGTTTTTATTCCTAGAGCTGAAAGCTATTTAGGAGGATGTCTAATCCACTTGCCTCAATTTTAGAATAGGAGAAACACAACAACAACAACAACAACACAGCCAAAAAAAACAACAAAAAAATCCAGCAAGTTAAATGACAAGGTCACCTGGCCCAGTAAAAAAAATAGGTGTTTTGAATCTTAGCTTTTAACTTCACTTTTGTACTTGACTATCTTTTACTCCAGCATATAGTTTTCATAGAATGCAGGAAAAGAATTGACTAACGTACTTTTCATACACTGCGTAGTTCACATGGCAACCCTACAAGGTAGGTTATTACACTCACGTTACATAGGAGGAACCCTGTACCACAGATTAAGCACAGACAGAAGACCCAAAGCCTTGGCTGGCTGACTGTAGAGCTCGTCCCAGAAATGACAGGACGTTCTTTGACATCTTGGGCAAAGCGCTAGTTAACAACACTGATTGGTCAATCTCCTCTCCTGTTTGCAGGCTTGGATGAAGAAAATACATTCCGTACTTGGTTTTTTGACCCTATGCCTTGCCTTGGTAGCCTATTTTCAGGTATTATTGGTTCGCAAAATAATGAGATTGTTTCTTTTAAAAACTCTACAATATAGAATTTTCCCCTTTTATATTGGCCACCAATTCCTTGAGTCACTTGCATCTCAGCTATGTCCAACAGGAAAAGAGCGTGAAAGTAGAAACCAGGTGAATACTGCCACCTGCTCGGCCAGATCTTTATCTTTTGTAACATAAAGAGGGATTATAGCATTACTCCTCTCTGAGTTACAGCCAATTAAAACTAATGAAATTCAAAGCCATTATAAGATTTAACACATTAGGATTTGATCATATATACTGATTACACAACAATTATCAGAACATAAAAATATTAAAGCTATTATTAATTTAGAAGCAGAATACATTAGGTTTTCCCAAGCTCCTTTTTTTTTAACAAAAAAGAAAAGCTCTGTTTATGCTGATGGCATTGATTAAAATTAATACTTGTAATTAAATTAAGTTGTTTGCCTGTGAAGCCTCATCACCCCACCTGAGTTCAAGTCCCCAGTACCCAAGTAAAGCCAAATGCACAAAGCAGTGCATGCATCTGATGTTTGTCTGCACTGGTCAGAGGCCCTGGTGTGCCCATTCTCTCTGTCTCTCTTCTCTCTGTTTCTCTCTGCTTGCAAGAAAATGAAAATATTTACAAAAAAGTATTTCTTGCTTTTTTCATAGGTCCCTAGGAAATAAACTAATATATCTCTGATTTCATAATTTACAGTTAGGAGTTATTCAACTTCATGTAATACGCACATATTGATTTCAGGAACTTAGTGGAAGGGAACAAAACTCCCCAGGGACAGCTTGAAGTTGCTTAATTTTGTTATGTAGAAACATCTCTGGTTCTGCCTTAAATTTCAAACCTTTCTTGTAGGTCTGTTAAGTCAATTCAGTGATCCTAGCTGCATCTCGTCACAAAACTGGGTAGCCCAGCATTTTTGTGAACTTAATCTTGAACAGGTAGGTACAAAGGTGAAGAAGAAATGGAAGACTGAGCTGAATGTAAAGGACTGCTTGGCATTTAGAAATGTTTTTAAAATTAAATGTGACCTAACAACCAACAAGTAAAAGCCTCTAAGACCTAACATGTAAGTGTGTGTATGTAGGTGTGTGTGTGTGTGCTGAGAAAAGAGAATGCTGGTTAACTAAGTATTTTAACTGGTATTCTGATATTCTACTGATACTGAACATTGTGCTCATTCATTCATCCATTTATTGAGAACCTCATCTGGCAGGAACTAGTTCAGGTATGTGAGATATACAAATAAAACAGACAAAAAATATCCTATCATCACAGAGCTTACATTCCCATAGGAGAAAAACAAAACATATAGTGTGTGTGTGTGTGTGTGTGTGTGTGTGTGTGTGTGTGTGTGTGTGTGTGTGTGTACTGCTGTGTGGGGGGAAATGGAGTAGGATGTGGGGGGATCAGAATTTAGGGGGAGGGACAACTTCAGTAGTCAGGGAGGCTACTTTGAGAAGATGACATCTGAGCAAAGAAATGAGGAGGTGAGGAGTAAGCCAGCCTGTAGCCACAGTGAAGCACAGAGGCTGAGGGCACAGTCCCAGCACTGGGCCCAGTGTAACGGACCCAGCCAGAGGGGCTCAAGAGAAGGGAAGGAGAAAAGGTGTAGGAGCTGGAGTATGAGTGCATGTGTGTACATGTACATACACACACATTGGGACAATAATATACATATCTATAGGAATTGACATCCTCCCTTGGCTTTGATTCCAGTCAAGAGCTAATGGTGTCACTCACATGAAAGACTATGATGGTACTGTCTCAGATCAAAATAAAGGAAACACGAGTGCAATTACATTTTAATGAATGAGACATAAATATGTCTGTGATGACTAGGTTTTGTTGTTAACTTGACCTGTTAGTAATCTTGGGTGGGTCTCTGAGGTTGTTTACAGGAAGGAAGCCCTCTCAGTAGTGGGCAGGATGTAAGGAGGCTCAGGGAAGCTAGAAACAAATATCCCTTCCTGGGAGGGGAGTGCAGGAAGGAAAATTACAGAGATTCAGGAAGTCAACCAGTCTGGGAAAGGGTTGCAAAACCCTGCCCTAGGCTATATAAAGGAAGAAATCTCTTTTCCCCCTGCCTCCTGTTTGCTGGTGTGTGTGCTGCTGGTGATATCTTCTCACCTCTCTTTCTCCCCCCCCCTCTCTCTCTGTGTGTGTGTGTGTGTGTGTGTGTGTGTGTGTGTGTGTGTGTACCTGTGACAGGGGGCCAGCCTCTTTCCCTTTATGTAAAGTTCCCTGGATCTGTAACTTCAATAAATCCCTTCCTCCAATAATTGTGCCTCGTTTGGAGGTTCATCCCAGTGGCATGTGGCTATGACAATGCCATATGTATAAAAATGTCATAGTAAAACTCATTCTTATGCAAGCTAAGCTAAAAAAAATAATGGAAAAGTGAAGGAAACAATTTATTTTTGCATATATAGTATGTGGTGTGTGTGTGGTACATGTGTATGTACATGCACTTGGTGTGCAGAAGCCAGAGAACATGGGTTGTTCTTCCTCTATCACTCCTCTGTGTATTTCCTTGAGACAGTCTCTCTCTCTCTCTCTCTCTCTCTCTCTCTCTCTCTCTCTCTCTCTCTCAAAGGGAATCTGTGTTTGGGTGAGCCCCAGTAATTCTCTGGTGTCTGCTCCCCACAGATGAGACATGCATGGGGTTTCGGACCATGCATGATTACATCCAACCATTTACATAGGTGCTGAGGAATCAAACTCAGGAGTCTCAGGCCCTCTGAGGCTTTCATGCTTGGGGCAAGCACTCTTACCTGAGGAGCCATCTACCCAGCCTCTAGTTCATTTTTTAATTGCTGATATGCCTTCCAGCTACTCTGCCCATGCAAGTCTAAGAGGCAAGTCAATGTGGTTGCATCCATTGGAATGGTTAGTTTGGAAGAATGAACTTTATTAGTCTGAGCCAGCGATAAACAGCCCTGAAAATAACCCAGCTCCTTCCCAGCAGCTACACTGACTTTTAGGTTTTATTTCTAAAGACTACAGGCAACTTCTTAAACTAGTTTTATTCATTAAAAAAGTTAGTCTTCAACATAAGTGAAGGAAGTATGCTTGCTTTGGAAGTGAATAATTAACTTATACATATACAAGTTCTTGGGTTCATCTGCTCTAGTGGTACATAAGGAAGGGATTGTTCAGAAAAGGACTCTTATTTGCTAAATGATTTGAAATACACAGCGTTAGTTACCGCAGCCAAGAATGCCAAGACTGAATCATTAGGTTACAAAGTTGAAAAGTTAATACAGTAGTAAGCAGCACTTATATTAGTGCTTTAAGTAGATAAATTAAACAGCAATGTGTCTCTTAAGCAGTCATTGAACAAGCAAGATGAGAAATAAATTGAGTCTCACATCGGCCTTTCTGGCATCTAACAACGGTGTCTGTCAACACATGGATCCTTTTCACTGTCAATTCAGTACACATTTTGCAGACCTTGGGCCTGCAATTATTTCATTTCCTTTCTTGGAAATGTAATTTCCACTTACTTTTGGAGAATAAAAGGCAGACAAAAGGAGGAAGGAGTTACAGTATTTTCTGATTAAGATTATCTGTATAAAATGGTAAAAGGAGAAAAAAAAATCTATACACACACACTGAAGCATTTCTCAGAAACTAACTTGTCTCCGCCAAATTGCTTTTGTGTCTGGATATTGGTTCAAATGCAGCCAGATTGCTGATGTCAAATTAGGTGTTAAACAAATTTAATAGGATAGATGAAGAATGAATATAGATCATCGTTTTGTTAGAATTGTACAAATGACTCTCGTCAAAGAAAGGCAACCGAGGACTGCAGGAGAAAATGTGCTGGTAAAAAAAAAATACAATGAAATAAAATAAAACTGTAAGCCATCAAGAAGGCCATTCATTCCAAAAAGAAGGGGGAAAAAGTTAATAGTACCAATGAGAGAAATGCAAGAAAAGAAGAAAGTACCATTTGGCAAACAGAGCCAAATTGAATTTTAACTTCATGTGTCCAGGTTTCACCTTTTCGAGAAGACAGCTAAAGCTACAAAAAAAAGGGGGGATGGGGATGGGATGGGGTGGGGCGTGAGGGGGCTTGTTCTCTCTTGACAGAACAGGAAATCAGAGGTTTAATTAACTGTGATTACAATATTCCGCTGATCTGATTTGTCTCACCTCTTCCTTTTCTTTAGGTGACAATCTAGCTGACATCCCGGCAAAAGAACTAAAGCAGAAGTATAGACTAATTTCGAAAAGAGCTTGCTGTTGTTATGAAACAAATTGATCCTCCACAGACCTGTCTGAAACACGGTCAATAGCAGGATTAACCCTGATAGAGTGCCACTTGGAAGTACGGCTGTAGGGATAACTCTTGAGGTCGTATGTTTGCGTTCTTGGCACAGAGAAGCATGAAGACACATTTTCACCAAGGACCAGAAAACAAGGTGGCACAAAGGTCCCCTCCAAAGGTAGTCTGAAAGATCTGGGTTCCCAGTAGGAAGGAAAGCTACGCATTTAACTTTGAATAACTTAATTGTCTGTAGATGCAGAAGTAAGCATTGACCAGGTCAGCTCTTTGTGTAGGAGAACTTGATGATAAACCAGTTCAGGAGATGTGGAATTTGCTCCGATGGGAAGGAAACCCCTAGGCTAAGGGCCTGGGCGCAGGCATTGGTTCAGAGGAAGCAAGACGAGGATTGGCAAGCCAAACCAGAGTCCCTCTGCAAAGCAGCAACCCCAAGAACCCCACGTCAGCCATTACAGACTTGTCTACATGCTACTTAATAAAGAGCATCGTTACTTACTGAAACGTAACCTTGGAACTTGTGCATCCTTCCAATTTACGGGGCCCTTCACCTGGCTCAGGTGTTAGGGAGCACGGGCTGTTGAATTCTGCCTCCAGAGTTTTCTTGTTCAAGGTTCTTTTTGTTACACTGGATACAGAACCCAACACGGGCATGGATTTGGACTCTGAGGTGGCTAATATCCCGGTAGGACCTTAAAACCAAACACATACCTCAAGTTTAATAATTCTGTGTGATGCTTATTTATATGGTACTGAAAAAACAGATTAGCTGAAAATCCCTCAGGAAATGAAAAGGCCAAGTTGCTTACAAAAAAATTTCAAGAGCATGTTGAAAACTGTTCCTACTGGACGTTTGCTTTGGGTGGGGGTGGGTCACGCTGCTTCTCAAAGCAACCAGACCCTGCTGAGAAATTGTGTGCACATCTTTAAGAGGTCACAAAACCCCAGGCCAGGCTTCCCTCACTGACCAGTCCTGAGCCATACTGGAACTGTGAAAACTCTTTTCTTCTCCCAGAATATGGCTTTCTGACAGCCCTGCTTGAAACATTTCTCCTCTCAAGAGTTAATTCTTCCGAAAACTCAGCTCTGCATTTTAAACAGAAAATGGACGTATGTCAAAAGGTTCTTTCTAAAAGGCTCATGAAGGCTTCTTGAGCATTAAACAGCTTTTATGAACATTTTCATTTTAATGCGAATGAGAAGTAAGTGGATTTATTGCCTCTTAAAAAGACAGGCACAAGATTATAAAAATTAAGAGGCAAAGAGTTTGGTTGTTTACCTTGTGGGCTTTGCTGCTCTTTGGGACAGGATTTAACCACCACAATAGGGCTTGTTACTGAAATTATTGGCATAGCAATCTAGAAATCCTGGGTCCTAACACTAAGCCTCACCATGGCTTTTCTCTGTCTAGAGAGTCCATCCTACACAGCTTGTGGCCAAGTAAGCTTGCAGCATACTGTCTGTGAAATCTCAGGAGGAATGCTTTTAAAAACAAAGAGATTGGTCCAATGAATTACAAATATGCAAATTAAATGATGTCAAAATGAAGTTGGAGGACAACCTCCAGAGGTCCCAATGCAAAGAGTAGAACTCGGGGACTTTATCCTTAAGGAGCTCTGCTGGGGGTGTAGCTCAGGTGGCAGCATGCTTGCTTAGCATGCTCAAGGCCCTGAGTTTGGTCCCCAGCACTGCACACCCAGTGACACACACTTGTGAGGGGGAGGCAGTCAGGGTCATCCACCTGCATCATCCTCTCCAAGGTTCTGGAACACTGAGAAAGAGGGGGTGGAAAAATATAAGTGCCAGGGGATGGAGAGGAGTGTTTTTGGAATGTTGTATTCCGGATATGGCACAGCTGATTCATCCATGACCTCATTCATACCAGTTGTCAAGACTGAGCCCACTGAAATTCCATCATGGATGGTGAAAGAGCTCTGGAGGACCTTATCTCTTCCTGAAGAGTTATTGACAGTTAATGGTTCTCTATTTTCTTCAGTGGTGTAGCCACTGCTAAGTTGCCTGTGCTGATAAATAACACTCCTACCCATGCAAATAAAAGCAATACTAATTAAACTCAGTGGATCATTAAAAAAAACATAAAGTCACAGATTAGTTGGGAAGTAGAAGGTGTGCATTAGGAGAAGGTAATGGGAAGACATATGATCAAAATACATTATATATATGTGTATAAAACTTGTCTATAAATAAAATATTTTTAAAAGGAAATTCAGGGTCATCTCTCGTTGTATATTGAGTTTGTGGCCAACTTGGGATACATAAGATCTTGTCTGCCTCAAAAAAAAAAAAAAAGAAATGTCTGAGATCATTTTCCGAGTTGGTATAATCCAGAATGCCAACTGATACCTAATCATTAGAATTTAGGTCCACAGTAGCAATGAATATGTCTGGTATGCTACAACAGTATAACATATCAACTCTAAAGAGCCTACTTTGGGGAAACCTACCTGTGAGGGACTGGATGAATGTTAAGCCAGTCTGTAGGATTCCTCCCTTAACCTGGCTCCAAACAGGAGACACAGAACCCCCAACCCACAAAGCACTGTGGGATGACTTCCTTACTTCACCTGGGTAGACAGGTGGTTGACCTCACAAAATACTCTGTTTGGAAAGACCTTTTCCTCCCAATTATGATGAGCTCTGGTTTACATGTGGTGTGGGAGTGAAGAAAGAAGGGCAGAATGATTAAGAGCTCCAGCAAAGTACAGATATGAAGTCAGATTTGAGATTTGCTTCGGCTCAGCTCTGTTCTGCCCTTGATAACTGGGACTACAACCCCAGACAGCTTTCAGCAATCTGGCCTTGCTGGAAGGTGAGATCTCTTTCTGAACACATGCCTGCTGCTATTTCTGCAACGGGAGCCAATTAAAGAGGAGAGCGCTGAGCTAGCCAGAGCTATTTTCCTTATATACAAGAAGAAAGGAAGAAGAAGGCACAGTGTTTGAGCCCGTTTCCCACCCCACCCCACCCTACCCCACCTCACCCTGTAGAGGTGACAGCATGGAAGGCCACAAGCTAGGTAGAGCAAGGAAACCTCAGTTGGACCTCCCCACTCCTCTGGCCCCCACAAAAATCTAATCAAACAGAATATCCATGGCTCATGGGGCAGATGGTGCCCACTAGACTGGGGTCATGTTCTGCAAAGCACAGGCTGCTTCTGGAAGCTTTTTTCTCCACTTCCATCTTCCATTGACTTTTCTAAGAGCCTCAGTGTGCAGAAGCAAATGACCTCACAGACCCAACAACCATGAGGCTCAAGCTTGCCTAATGCTTGGCCTACTAACTCTTGGGCCATAAACCCCACTGGGCTTAATCTCTTACCTTATTCTCTCCCCTAAAATGAGCACTTTGTATTCCCATGACCTTGAGGGAGAATCACATGGTAACTAACTCTTCTGGTTTGGTTCAGGGGAAATGTCTGCAGCAATGACTGACTGATAATGACTTTTCCTTTATATGATTAAGAATGAGAATTTAGGGGCAGGAGAGATTGCTCAGTGGTTAAGGAACTTGCCTCCAGTGCCTAAGGCCCTGGGTTCAATTCCCTAGTACCCACATAAGCCAGATCCACAAGGTAGTGGCCCTGGTGCGCGCTCTCTCTCTCTCTCTCTCTCTCTCTCTCTCTCTCTCTCTCTCTCTGTATCTCTCTGCTTAAAAATGAATAAATTAAATATTTTTTTTAAAAGAATGAGAATTTATAAGTTTGTATGCTTCCTTTTTCTTTGGCTATTAGGAAGCTCAAAGAAAATTTCTGGCCAATTAAAAAGTCACCACCCTCAGCATGAGTTTCCTATGGAAGTCCACCTCACTAGGGACAGTTCATGCATTAATGGCTCTATTGAATTTCAATCTTTTGTTCTAACTTCCCTGGAATGAGACACTGAATACTTGGACCCTCGTGGAAGTAGGGAAATCAAGGGAGATATTCTCCTCGTGTCTCTAAAATATGTTACATTCCCAACTTTTGGAAGTATTCCTGTATTCCTACTTCCATACTGACTAAAGTGAAAATGCCTCATTTCCATTGATAATTAACTTGGAAATGGTGAGTGAGACACATTTGACAAAATGTTGCTGGAAAAATGAAAGGATCTGGGGCAAAATATACAGTGAAAATGACAGTCTACTAAAATGCCACGTAGATGGAGTGTTGGAGAAGAGGCCTTGGGCAATAAGTCCCCAAAAGACTGGAGATTCGTGTGGGAGGGGCTTCCCTTTCATTTTCCCTGGATATGGTTATGTGGGAGGAGAGTCTTTGTGGGATTTTATCAATAGAATTTTCAGGTCAAATGAAAAACTGAACAGCTGATTAAAAACAAAACAAAAAAAAAGGTTTCAAATTTGTATAATGAAAGTTGGCTGGTATTTTGCCAATTTTGATTCAAGAAACCTATTTGCTCAGTTATCTGAGGAAATCCCTATTTAAAAATCCGGTTTGTTCCCTATTAGAAACCAACAGTTTTCTTCATTTCATTTCATTTGGAGATAAGAGGACTAATTTGATTTTCAGCCTATTCCCCTGTCTTGATTTTAAAAGCCCTTATACGCATTGTTCCTTTTTTAAAAAGGGATATATAGTAATGTTAGCAGAAAGATTTAATTTGGACAACTTTGATTCTTGAGAGAAAACAAAGCATGTGAATAAACATTGAAGTGTTCACCTCAGTTTGGGATCTTTGTAAAAACTGGTTTTGTATGTCAAGGAGGAGTTTAAGGCCTCTCTGACCTCCTGGTTGGTGTTCCCCTGTCTACACAGCCATGGATCACATGGAGGTGCCCCTAAGCCCCCACATGCACTATATTCTTGCTTTTTCTGATTTCTTCTGGGCTGGGCTTCCCATTCTCCACCAGTGGCTCCAGTATCCTAAGCTTGCTAGTTCTGCTTGGCCCTCAGCAATAGTTTCTGTCTGGTCTGTTTTCTAAGAACCTTCTGAATTCTATTATCTTTATAAATATAAGATGAGAAAATGATTTTTTTCAATATTTTTTATTAATCTTTTTATAAAATGAAAAGAAACTCCTATGATCAACTTAAAAAAGGTGGTTTGTGGGGGTTGGTTTTGGTTTCTTTTCCCTCCTTTGTTTAACCTTAAGTTTTAATTCAAGATATTTTCAGATGTTTGGGGGGGAACATCCTCTTCAAATGGGTCCTTGTGCTTGCCTTTGGGGAGGTAGTCCTGAGCAGATGAACTGCACAGCATTTGTGCATATGTTCTATGCTGACTGCACCCTCCTCTGTCCCCAGCCTTGGCTTTTGGGTTGTACGACTTTCCTCTTTGCTACATTTTTATAAATGTAAATTAAATTGGTTTTACTTCAATAATTCATGTTTAGGGGAGAAAAGACCTCCTGCAAATAAAAACAATAAATGAAGTAGAAAACAAACAAACAAACTAATAAATAAAAATACCAAAAAAACTAGACCATGGCTATCAAAACCCCATCTTTACTATTCTAGCAACTTAAGCTGCATGTGGTGGATCATGCCAGGAATCCTAGCACTTGGAAAGCTGAGGGTTCAAGGCCACTGTAAGTTACACAGCTAGTACCAAGCCAGCCAGGGCTACACAGCAAGACAACTTTAACTTGGCCAATATAACTCAGTATTTCACAGATTTGAATAGCTGGGGCCCACCTGCACTCATTTCTGATGTTAGTTTTACTTTACTGCAGTTTTTCAAAGTCAGCCTCCTAGCTTGCCCCAAGAGGTTAAAAAAATTTCATGAAGGTTCCTGTTAATTCCCATGACCAAGCTTATGAAAGCACTTGAAGCCACAAAAAGTCATTCCTGGAATAGATTCTGAGGCCCACACATGGCGAACAAGTGTCAAACCCCAGTGATGACCTCAGGCCTTGTTTTCATGGCACACTTCAAGCTGTGGGCAGAGCTGGAGTTCCTTACCAACTGGATTCACAGTCAGAGACATCCATGAAATGGATGGGTATGAAGAGTAAGGATGGCTTCTCTGCTTTTGTAGCTCATGTGTGATGACCACTAAAGCTGCAGATTACTGTGCCAAGCACAGGGCAAAGTATTTTCATGTACCAACATCCTGGAGCCTGAGAATCTGCTATTATTTTTCAGCACACGTGAAGAACCTGAGGCACCAAAAGGCTGGGTAATTTGCCTAAGACTAAACAGTGAGTAAGCTGGGATTCAAACTCAAGAGGTCTGCTTCCAAAACCTCTATCTGATGCTGTATTACTGTCAAAAAAAAAAAAAAACCATTCCCAATGTCTTCACACATGAGGCACCTCACATTAAACCAACTCCAGAAATGCTTAATTACCTACAAACAAAGATATGAATAAATAAAAATCTTAGGAGGCATACATCAATGCTCTTTGGCCATTCAATACTTCTCATTTACGTTAAAAAATAAGCATTATGGTAAGAAGTTTTTAAAAATGATTTCACATTAAGAGGAACTTAAAGGAGGAGGAGGAGGCTTCCAAGGAAGAGAGGACTAAGAATTCAAGCCGGCTTACTACTGCTATCTGCTTCGGCTGTCACCTTCCTGCGCCGCAAAATCCTTTCTAACTCAGTTTCACTGCTCTCGGGCTCAAGGGATTTTAAGCTTCTTGAACTAGTGGATTTGTTAAGTGCCCCCTAAAGTGAAACAAAACAAAAACAAAAAGGTTAATATAATATGCAAAAGAATATGAAAGGCAAACCAATGGAAAAAAAAAAACATTGTCAGAATACAAACAGAATTAGGAAACAAAACAAATCATACATATCTAAATATTTTAATGTACACATCTTTAACAACACAGTGCTGGTCCATTGGAGAAGATGCTACTGATGATGGAGCTGCTAGAAAAGCAATGCAAGACATCTGGAGGAGCCAGCAATGAGGAGGGGTGGTGGGAAGGTACCTGCTCATTGATGATGGAGAGGCTGGTGTGTGTTGATGGGGCAGAGAAGAGAATGGATACATTGAACTCACCTTAGATGGGCATCTTGATACAGCAGCCATGAACTATTGAACACAAATTCTTGTGATGCTAAAAAAAATGTTTGGCTGGTTATTGAGCAAGAAAGTGACCCTGTCTACACACCTTGAGACAACACTATTGTGTCTGTCAGGAGACACGTGATGGTCTTCAGCAGCCTAAAAGACGGGCCAGCAAGAGCACATCTTTAAGTCAGTGTGGAAGAGGGAAGCTGCGTCACACAGGGAAAGATGGAGTCCGTCTTCCTAACAGGAAGGTGGGAATGCATTGTTCGGTGCTCAGAAGACATGGCAGGAAGCAAGAGGTCCCAAGCTGTGCTCCCACTGAAACTGGCTGTGGCTTCCAAAGAGACAGAGACTCAACACTACCGTTCCCCGTCCTGGTCCCTCTAGAAGCACGTGACTGAGGAAGAGCTGTGTTTCCCTCTCCATTTCAAGTCAAGTGTGTGAACAGAACACAGGTGATGCACTTGTCCCCACTTAGACATAAGGATGTACTGCTTCGGTATTACAAGCCTTTGTAAGCAATGTGCACCATGTCTCAAATGTGACCTTGACAGCTATGGGTGTGGAGAACCAGCCAGGGAATAGTAATCTTCTGGTTTGAGGAAAGAAGAACCCCAGGTCTAGCATAACTGGCCAGACTTCATGTCTGGGTGAGAGGGCAGCTTCTGTCTCTGCTGCGGTCCCTACGAGCTTGCCTTGCTCCCATCCTTCCCTCTGGCCGCCCTCCCACCTCACTCAGCCTCTGTGAGAATTCTATGAATCCTGTTGGCTAGAAATGGTAACCCGTGTTTCTTCTCGAGCTTACAAAAGAAACAAACAAAAAAATTCTTTGTAAAATCAGATAATTATAAATCTCACATGAAAAGGGTGATGCTGTCTTGTTTAAAGTACCCCCTCATCTGCTTCAAGTACAGAAAAGGGGGGAGTACAGGAAAGGGGGGGACTGACTAACAAGATGAGGAGACTCTAGTATATTCCCGCCAGCTGCCTAACCAACAGACACATGACATCAGGCATATGATATGTTCCCTCAGAATGACTACTCTGCCTTTCATTCATTGCAAGGATTCATAAAATACATGAAAAGGAAAATCACACGTGTAATATCCCAGCAGCTTATTACAGAATTGAAATGTGAGGTGATCTGCTTTACATAACACTGCAAGTATGAATCTACCTGTTGAGAAATACAGTGAGGCATTAATGTCACTCACAAGTAAACAGAACGATAGCCATAAAGAATGTACTAGAACCACCATCCCCATAGCATTTCTATTTATGCTCCTAACAACCTTACCTTTTGTAAGCAGATATTTGAAAAATTTATGGTTTTCACTATTAAATTAACTTTATAAAGCTACCACATTGCTTGAATCTGAAGTCGTCGGCATAGTGTTTCCCAATGGCTAGAGGAGTTAATTCAAGGAAAAGGTATAGGATGGCTTTTGTTGAATCATCTTTTAACAGATCCTATAAGTTGTCCATTTGGATAACAGCATCAATTCCCTCCAATACTGACTGTGGTGAGCTACCTTCCTGTCATGGTGAGTGCAGTTTCCTACATTCTAATCTCAGAATCTCGAACTTCTCTGTCCATTTACTGGCAAGCGAAGACGATTCAGCCAATATGACCTCAGCTAGCAAAGGACCTCAGATTTTCAGGCCTCTATATTAGAATCATGGGATGTGCACACAAATCAGAAATTGATGCAGAAGCCATGAAGTACATATAATTCCTTTATTTTACAGAGAATACAAACCCAGTGAGCCACGGTGCTAGGGCCAGATCCAAAAACAAGTCAGTAATAGGCCTGTACCTTGAACCTAGATTGAATTCCCAAAACCAGTACTACCTTGAACCACCATGGTCATTTCACAGTCTTAGTCTCCTCACAGTCAAATGTAAGACATGTCATCTAACTGACTAATGTAATTGTCAGGTGACAAAATTAACTGTTCAATAATTCCTGCCTACTTTAATACCTGAAAATGTTGGAAAAAGAGCCACCCAGAGAATTTGGGTCAAGTTGCTTTTGTCCTTTTGATCTAGACACAACTGACTGATCCAAGACGCTTCCAGACTGATTTATATTTTTCCTTTGGAAATCACCAATGTCATATGTAGTGGCTTTTGAATGATGGGGTGTCCTGAGTGTTTACAGTATTTCCCAAGCCCCAAAAGTTTTGTGCAATTCCAAGAAGCTATGTGTTTTATCTACAAAATATGCAGTTTGGAAGGTTGAGCCTGGAAGTGGGTTTTCAAAAATGACTGAGTCAACATTAATATTTTTTTAAAATTGGCTTGAAAATTACATAACTCAAAAAATGGAGATTTAAAAAAAATAGAGATTTGTTTCTAACTTCCCTCAGCAGGCCAAATCTCTAAGTCCTATCTTAGGTCACATTCATTTCAGCACAAATGCCCCACACCAGGCTGCTTCCTGATTTCTGTCCTACAGGAGATATGAACTGTTTCTCGCTGTTTCTGGCCCAGATCTTGGCTCTCCGCCTCTGTGCACTACTCTAGGCTTCTTGGGAGTTTTAGCATTTGCTTTCTCACATGCCATAATTAAGAGGTTGATTTCATCTGCTTCATTTAGGATAAAGTTTGATCATCCTACTGACTTGAAATCCAGCAAGAAGCACCAAGAAGTGTGCAACCCTTGGGGCTGGATTTCTCTCTTACAAGAATGTGGTCACTGGGAGTTAGTTACAAGTAGTCTACCATCCCTCAAACTCATACTGATGTTAAGGAGAGTTGCCCTTTGGCCAAGAAAAGTAGGGAAGAGGATCATGAATTCCACTTTAAAAAAGCAATATATATATATATTGCTACAATCATAACTACCAGTGACACACAAAGCAGACCAGGCAGAGGGAGCCAAGAGTAGATCCAGAGTGAGATATGGGGCAATATGAAATGCTTTCTAAAATTTCTATAAATTGTAAATTTCTGTCTGAGAAGTGACATAAAATTACAGTGAATGTGGCCTTGAGGAATACGCGAGTTCCTGATGTAGCTCAGTGGTAGAGTACTTGCTCAGTATCTGAGGATTTGAGTCTCTCTCTCTCTCTCTCTCTCTCTCTCTCTCTCTCTCTCTCTCTCTCTCTCTCTCACACACACACACACACACACACACACACAAAATCCAGTATTATCAGTTAGTGGAGTAGTTTTGCATAAACAAATGTTATCATATGTATCTCATATGAATGTCTGATTTTCTAAGTAAATTTTGTTAATTACTTTCACTGATACCAAGACTGCTCTTTAGCCCCAGGGGCATCTTCATCAGCATGGATTAGCATTATAATACCCTCCTTAGCAGAATGCTGGATAACAAAATCTTCCCATCAAAGAATCCATTAGATAATAACCACATCCTTTGCAGTGGCTCTAAGCCCTGATTCTGTAGGTAGACCACCAGGGTTAGCCAGTGATATACCTCTCTTCAGGGCTAATCCCACTCATTTAAAACTAAAGCAAACTAATTAAGCTGGTCTGTGTGAAGTCTACTGTTTAAAGACAAGCTTGATGAAAATAATTTTGTTTACCATCATTATGTGGATATCTACATGCAATGCATAATTAGTACAGCAACAACAAACAGGGGGTGTTTAGTCCTACACCCGCCTCCATGTTTGTTGATTAACTGCATAATCACTGGGATTGGACTGGAGGAGCCTGAAGCACTTTTTACGTGAGGCAATTGTCTCTGTCATTGACTGCTGGCCCAGTGACTCTGCTGGCCAAAGCTCCCACTTCAGAAAGGAACAGCCAGGGCTAGAGAGAGGAATCATGTGTGCTTTCCAATAGACAGGAAGTATCTTCAGGAAATGAAATTAGTCACATTAACAAAATAGACTCTTGCTTGATCCTCCAGTTTCAGTCAATAATAATGAAATAAAATAATAAATAACATAATAGAAAGAAGACTGGGACAGAGATGACATATTTGGGTGGGAGCTTGGATTTAAGCATAAGGGTCAAAAATTCCAGTATCCCACCATCCGGCTAATCAAAAATGAGGGAATGTGGAAGGGGAGGGAATCATAATGGTTTACAGTCTGTAATTATGGAAGCTACCAATAAAAAGTTAATAAAAAGAACCCCCCAAAAAAACTAACCAAAACAAACAAACAAACAAACAAAAAAAAACCAGATTCTGATCCTCACAAAGGGCCAGACACTTGACCTTCTGGATGTCCTGCCAGGAGCCAGGACTTGGTGAACGGTACAATCACTCTTTTAGAGCAGAAAACGGAAAAGGGAAGCTGGATTCATATCACTTGACATGTGTGCTTGAGGTGACCAGAAGCACAACCATGTAGGCTGTCCAAAGAAATGGCGTTAGTTTCAAATGGAAATACAACAAACTCAGACCAATTACTCAGGAACAAACAGGTCAAAGAGTATTCATTCATTTCCCCATGAGATAGATAAAAACCAGAGTCTCTTCTTACCAGCATTCCTTTGAGTTCATTCACTGCACTTTCGGAGCCCTTTGAAGATTCTGGCTACAATTTTCAAAAGGAAAAAAAAAAAAAAACCCGAGTAATTCAGATTGAAAATACTGAAGAATTTTATACAGTAAGTTGTTGATGGTGTGCATATGCTTCTTAATCAGACTTTTAAAAACATTCTTATTATTTATTTATTTGAGAAAGAGAGAGTATGGACACACCAGGTCTGTCTTGCCACTGCAAACAAACTCCAGTCGCATGCACCACTCTGTACATCTGGCTTCATGTGGGTGCTGGGGACTCAAACCTGGGCTGACAGACTTTGCAAGCAAGCATTCGTCCTTTTTTTTTTAAGGCTTGGAGAAAATATTAGTTGTGTTAGTGCTTTAGTGAACAGAACCTTAGATGTTATATATTTAAAAAAAAACAACTTATGCTACCTTCTGTCACCTTGTAGTGATCATCATAGATGGAAAGGATTTAGTAAACACCAGATTTTGAAGATCAGATTTCAGACTACAATAAACTGTTCCCACTGGCATGGCTGGACTTCTTCCAGAAAGAGGGGACGAGTGAGAGAGCTGCGGACAGCAGAAAGCACAGGTTTCATGAAAACCCTCTTGAGGCTCCATTAGCCCCAGCAGGCCCGCTCACAGGAGACAGCCTGGGTTCAACTCCCCAGTGTCCATGTAAAGCCAGATGCACAAAGTGGCACATGCATCTGGAGTTCGTTTGCAGTGGCAAGAGGCCCTGGTGTACCCATTTTCATCCCCTCCCCCCATGCTTGCAAATAGATAAATAAAAATTTTAAAAACATAAATGGGAGGCAATCAAGATCCTAAAGCGATCCCATTCCAACTTAAAAAAAATGAAGACAAAGGAAAAATTAAACTAAGACATTCCACGTTCATAGCTCGAATTTTCTCTAAAAAAAAAAAAAAAGAACATTCCCTCGGTAACAGTCCTAAGCGCTAAGATACTAGTTTTAACCATGCCAGCTCCACCCGCTCTATGAAAAGATGGAGAAAACAAGCTAACAAATTAGCAGACTCAAAGCAGGCCTGTTTTTCTCCAAGAAAACTGTTCATGGGACAGCTGTGACTTTTGGAAATACCCAGAAATGGTATTCAAAGTGCTATAGTGCCGTCCTCAGCATCCTGGCTACAGAAGCCTATTGGGTTCTGGGCTACATACGTTCTGTGATGTTCTAGGACTGGTGATACTGGGAAGAGGTCTGGACCCAAGCATGCACCTGTTCACCCAGCACAGCACCTACATAGGTTAATGGAGGTCATCCAGTGACCCTTGCTCTGTCACCCAGATTCTGAGTTCATGTTAAATAATGCACCATTGTTGGGCAAGTCAAGGAAGAAAGGAAGAGCCCAGACATTTCTAAATATGAAACTGCACATGGAAATATCACTCACTCGTGCTGAAGATGCTTCTAACATTTTTTTTCCCCAGCTGGCCTCAAACTCATGCCAACCCTCCTGCCTCAACGTCCCAAGTGGTGAAATTATAGGGAAACAAGCCAACACATGTGGCTCAACATTTTTCTTTCTACAGTTTCACTTATTCTTTCCATAATAGCTGTGATAAAGTCACTGAAACTACACTTTGTAAGGTGGCACTCAGGCCCCACACATTTTAAGGTCTTTTTACCTTCTGTTATATTGGATCCTGACAACAGTGATAAGTTCTGGACAGCACCTTAAAGGAAGGAACGGGAAGCTGGTGACTCTAGGACCTCGGCTCCCACTACGGGCCTGTCACTCAACTCACCAGACACCAGCACTCAAGCAGTGGGCAGGAGCGTTCATTCTATGCCTCTTCCTTCTGTCCTTCATCAGAACACTGCTTCCAGAGCATTGACATGGAACAGCCCTGGGCAGGGCAAGCTGAAATTCTCCCACTAGATATGAGTCTGCGCTGGAAGGTAAGTATGGCTCCCTTCTTTCTAAGTCCAGCCACAATGGCCACTCACACCTTGCCTGGCTATAGCTTCTTCCTGCTGGTGATCAAGCGCCAACTTTAGAGGCACCTAAGAATTTCTACTCAACTGTCAAGACACCAGGAGTTCAGGGATTTAAAGAGGAACAGCCTTAAAAGAAAAAGGAAAAAGAAAAAAGAAAAAGAATAAAAAAAAGAAAGAAGGAAGGAAGCAAACAAAGAAGGAAGCATGGCTATCCATACCTAATTCACATAGGAAAAAGACATTTTTCAAAGAAATCTCAAAATTATTGTTGAGCCTATCTGGTTGTGAGAGACACAGGGAAGGAAGTCCAGGAGTGAACTCTCAACACCTCCACAAATCCTCAGTGGAGACAGTTACTGGCATCCAGGCAAAGCATCTCAGTGTGTCCAACCAGCTGCCTGCAGGCTGCATGTGTCTCAGGGTGGCTGTGAATGTAGCCTAACACATTTGGAGACAAGAGCATCATGTCTCAAAGTCAACAGGCTAGACACCGTAATAGTTTCCTTTAGTTCTCTTTCACTGTTGTGCGATCCCCACCAACACTGAAGCCAGGTGGTCGTGGGGGGGGGGGGCTGACAGGATTTTACCTGTTTTGTTTATGGCCTGTCCAGTGCTGACAACAGTACTTGACTCAACAGAGTCAAGAACCACAGAAAAGAAGGAGATAGCAACCACTTATTGACTGATATGACAGTTGGTATCAATGTCCCTCTAGAAGAAATGACCATACCTAGTGCTGATACGAAACACAGTGAGTTAGGGTAACCGTGGGTCAAAGAGTGTCCCCTGAAACAGACTCATGTGGCAGAGAAAGCATGGAGGGCATAGTAGCCACTTCAAAGCCTTGATCGTCACTCCTAATACAGCTTTCACCAAATTCCAAACTTTTCTATGTACCAAAGGAAACATTGGGGGGGGGGGAGCATGTAGTTCCTACGTACCTTTGCCTTGGGTCTGGTTGTCTGATTAACTGGTCTGAGGTGAACTCCCTTTTTAATTCTATCCATCATCTCTTCGACTGCTTGCCTCTTGAGATCTGTGACTTCCTCGGCTGTTCAGGGGACATAAACAGAAATCATTTTCAGTTACAGGAGAACAGTTAATTCCTTTTTTGTGTGACTTGAGGAGACCGCACCAGGTAATCAGGCATTTCTAAGGCAATGGCACACACCAATAATCCACAAGGTTGACAGCTAGCTACCAGGTAGAAATGCTTCAAATAATTTATTTTTGAAATAAAAGATCTTATCAGAATTCTAGGAATTTTAATAAACAAGGTCATATTTGTAGCATGAAAAGTAATAATGTCTCATTAACACAAAAATAAACTTGGATATCGCCAAGACTTTTAGAAAAACAACTTTATACCTTTCCCAAATGATTCATATTTGCCTCAAAGACGTTTTTTTCTATGGAGCTGGGGAGTTGCTCAGCAGCTAAAGGCACTTGCTTGGAAAGCCTGCAAGTCCGGGTCCAATTCTCCAGCATGCACGTAAAACCACAAAGTGCCATGTACATCTGGAGTTCTTTAACAGTGGCAAGAGGCCCTGGTGCGCCCTTCCTCAGTTTGCTTGGCAATAAATAAATAAAAATATTTAATTACTTTCTAATTTCTAATTATTTATTTATTGGCAAGCAGAGAAAGACAGAGAGAAGAGAGACAAACAGAGAGAATGGATGGCCCAGGGCCTCCAGCCACTGCCAATAAACTCCAGATGCATGCACCATGTTGTACATCTGACATAAAGTGGATACTGGGGAATCAAACCCAGGTCATTAGGCTTTGCAGGCAATTGCCTTACATGCTGAGCCATCTCTCCAGCCACAGTAAATTAAAAAATTTTTTACAAATATGTGTTCCTAAGTTACAATACATCCTAAAAACTGAGCAAAGCCCAGCTGAAAAAAAAAACCCAGAGTTGTTTTCCTTGTTGGAAAATGATCCACAGTGCAGACAGAAATAATGAACAGGGAAAATCTATTATTTCCAGGCTGCTACTTTTTGTTTAGGAATCACACAGGAAGGAAACATTTAAGCAAACTTTTCCAAGTCTTTTTAATTGTCCATTTTTAAACAAAACTTACATCCAACAATTTCTGAAATTAAGTGATTAAATGTGATTATAAATTTCAACTCTCAGGGTAGGGGTGTAGTTCAGTGGTAAAGTCCTTGTCTACTCCATGAGGCCCTGCATTCCATCCTTAGCACCACAAAAAAAAAAAAAAAAAAAAAACATTTAACTACTGTCTAACCTTTGAATCATTTTGTTGTAATAATTAAGTAAATAAAGGTACTGAGATGAATGCCACAGGATCAATGTGTTTTTCATACAGAGCAGCTTAACGAAGGCACAAACTCATTTTAGAGCATCTGTCAGCACCAACGTGGACCTTGATCTTGTGTCACAGACATTCACTCACTTTAGCCAATATATCCAAGCTTAAATATTTCATAAAGACCTTCTGACCTGCATGTTTCGTATATCCCATGTTGTGTGACATATGGTAAGTACCCAACAAGCACTTGACTCGGTGACTGTGATTTAAGTGGCTATTAATGATTTTGTTGTTTGAGTGGAAATGACTAACCTTTATAAAGCTGGCTTCTACATGGAGGAGGCTACCAGTCTGCCCCCAGTGTCAGGCTTGTGCTGAAAAAGTCCTAACTCACAGCTTCCTTCCTGGATAGATGTCACACAGACCCTGGGGTTAACCATTCCTTTCCTATGGGAAAATCTGGAAGCTTCCACTATCCACACCTCTGTCACACCACAATGATGAGGTCATTGCTACATTCACAGTATAACCTAGATCTTGACTTCAAATAATCCCCAAGTGCGAGTGAAAAGCTGAGCATTAAAATTTCTCAATATCCAAACAACATGTTTCAGAGCCAGAAGTCCAAATAGTATGGCGAATCTTCCAGGCCTCGTGGGAAAGTCACCGAAGTCAGAACTCAATCACCAGTACATGAAAACAACGAAACCTTGGCTTGATCAACCATGTGCTCTTACGTGGCATTGGGGGGGGGGGAGTATCTTATTCTGGCAGCTCACAAATACCTACAAAGGGGCAAACAAGAAGTCCATCCATTCATTCGCTACTGCTTGATATCTGAGAATCTACCATAAATGATGCTGTGCTTTGGCTGACCCTGTAAAAATGCCAGGAAGAAAGATGGGGTGGATGGGTGGCTCAGTTGGTCAAGTGTTTACTGCACAAGTTTGAGGACCTGAGTTCAAGATCCTCAGCCCCCAAATACATTCTGAGCAGTCATAAGAGGCCCACCTGTAACCTCAGTGATCAAGAAGTGAAGACAGGGGACCCACAGGGCAAGGTGCATTAGCCGAGTCAGCGAGCTCTTGGTTTAAGTGAGAGGTCAGGTTCCATTGAATAAGCTGGAGAGTGCTGAAGGAAGATAGTCGAAGTCGGCCTCTGGCCTCCGTACACACATGTGCACACACGCAAGCATCCCCACAGGCCCTCACAGATGTGCAAACATCTGTGTGCATGGGCACGTACACCACATACACATATCCACACAAAAGAAAAAAATCTGGGGGAGTTGAAAAACCCAGATCTTCCATTCAAGCACCTGTCATGGGGATGGGATTCATTCCTGGGTGTTGAGAACACAGCTTCAAAACACATTTGATTTTTTCCAGAAAGGCTGCCATGTTGAGGGAGTCTGGGAAGAGCTGTGTGGCAAAAGGAACACCGCCTACAAACAGATTAGCACTCTGCAAGGAATGACTGAAACCCAATTAAATGCACCATACAAAAACTAATTAAGGCAGACAGATGGAGAATTATGGCCCACACCATTCAAGTCTGCTACAGCATCTAACAGCAGGAATTTAAAGTAGTTTCTTATATTTGCTTGCCAGAATCACAGTGATAATTCAGAGAAGTACCACTATCTGTATTGTGTACAGATTACGAACCAGGCTTTAATTTCTCAGGCTTTTTTCAAATGTAAAGGCTTAATTGGTCTTAAGGAAAAGAAATCACTTTTATCAGATTCCCTACTCAGGCTCAACACAAGGGCCAATGCTAGGCCAGCAGCACAAGCTTTCTCTCTCTTGCTGACCCTGTTTTTGAAATAGCAAAAAGCAATCTATATGAACTTCTGAACTATTAAGCAGTTCTAATAAACTGGCAAGAATCACCTACAGAGAGCTCATGGTATGTTTTGTAATTCTTTTTGCAATCACGCAGTTGGTAATTGTCTCACAAAAGCATGTAATCAGGGGGACAATAGAAATACGCAGGATACTGAAGATTAAAGAAAAGGGACAAATGAAGACAACAGGTCTAATGTTATTGAACTGCCACAGGAAAATAAAATCAAAGGTTCTTTGAGTTAGTGCTTCAAGGTCAGTCTTGGATCAGAAAGCTACATGTAATTAATTGGGCTTACATTTTAAGACCCACTTGAAAAATAAGTTAGCTCTTAAAAAAAAAAGAAAGACCCACAGATGAAACCATCACCTTGTTACTCAATAAAAATCTCCTGTTATTACCCAGAAGAAACTAAAAATTAATTTCTTTTTACTTCACTGGTTCACTAACGTGTCTTAAGAAGCCATTTAAAAAAACACCATGTGCCATCGCAAATTTTCAAAAGAGCACATTATATTTGAATAAGTCTAAATCTGACTTAAGGCCATAAAGTTAATCAAATTCCTGAACTAAAATATTCCAAGAACCCATTAAATGAGGACTCTCTCTGTGCCTCCCAAAGAAGGGCTTGAACCTTGTCTATTCTTTAGCTAACATTTTGAGTATTTTCTTTTTAAAAAATATTTTTATTTATTTATTTGTGAGTGAGAAAAGGGGGAAGAGAGAGAGAGAGAGAGAGAGAGAGAGAGAGAGAGAGAGAGAGAGAGAGAGAGAACATGGGCTCATAAGGGCCTCATGCCACTGCAAACTGCAAATGAACTCCAGATGCATGCATCACTTTGTGCCTCTAGCTTTAAGTGGGTACTGGAGAATCAAACCTGGGCCAGCAAGCAAAAGGCTTTATAGGCAAGTGCTTTTAACCACTGAGCCATCTCCCTAGCGCCCATTTTGAGAATTTTCTGTGTACTGGGTCTTTTTCTAAGTACTATTAGTGTTCTGAAGTTCATGGATTCTCACCAAAACTGTACGACATAGGAAATACAGTAGCTCTCCATTATCCTCAGAGGACATGTTCCGAGAACCCCCCCCCACTCATTGGGTACCTGCCAATGTGATTAGTGCCAAGCCCTACTTATACTATGTTTTCCTATACATACATACACAAAGTTCAATTTAACAAGTAAGCACACTGAAAGATGAACAGCAGCAACAACTAATAAGATAGAACTATTATAACTATACACTCTAGCGAACGTTATGTGACTATGGTCTTGATCTCTCAACTGCCACAGACTGAATACCCAGACCCAGTGCGGAAGCTGGGAGTGGGATGCTAAACCCATGAAACGATGGAATTCAAGGAAAAATGGGACAGTGACACATGCCAACGAGCCACTCATGGGGTTATTAATATGAATACTAGTAAGTAGGAGGAGGTGGCGGAGGAGTCAGAGATGTAGCATGGAGGGTGTAGAATTTGAACAGGCATTTTGCCTGACTGATTAGGCTCTGACTACAGGAGCTGCAGGAACGCAATTCTAGAATGCCAACACACAGGAGCCAATGCACACCAGGCTTAGAGGTTTTTGCCAGCAAGAGGGGCAGATATAATGAGAAGTAAGGAGGAAGGAAAAGTAGGGGATTGCTGGATAAGCAGAATGCAGAATGTGGGTTCTAGCCAATTGCAGTGAGAGGCACAGCCATGTCATAAGATTAAGGCCCTGTGATTAGACCTAATGTCTGAGAATGTCACATTGCCAGTAAGACTGGAGCATGAATACGGGGTCCAGAAGAGTACTTATACCAACCTGGACATGAACCAAGCAAACTCATGGTTTTGTGTTTAAAATAATAAACAGGTGCTGAGTCAACTTATTGTGGCAGTGTGAATGAAATGCCCCCCATAGGCTCATGTGTTTTGAATACTTGGTCCCCAGTTGGTGGCAATTTGGGAGAGATGTGGGGGCTTGCTGAAGGAATGCATTACTGGGGGCAGGCTCTGGTGTTCTAGCCAAGCTCCAAGCCCAGTATAGAGACTGCTTCTTTCCTGCTGCTGAAGTGACAAGATGGTACTGTCTGCTCATACCATGTTTCTCCCATCATGGTGAAACTTCCCCTGGGAACTTTCCCTCATGAGCTGCTTCTGGTCAGGTGTTTTGTCCCAGCAATGCAAAGGCAGCTGCTACACTGAGTCCAATTCAGGCCCCTCGGTGTGTGGCCACAAGGAACCAAGATCTGACACAATGTTTAATGATTCTGAGCACATGAAGGCTGCACCCTAAGCTATCAACAGCACTGGAAACAGATTCTACCTGGGTCACCTGGTGTCTGCTCAACAGTTAGGCCTCTGTCCCACTAGACCATCTCCTCAGTCCTCCAGGCCTCCATCCCAGGGTGCTGTGCATTCTGTCTCCCTCCCTCCATCCGTCTTGATATCCTGACAGCTACCCTTGGTCCTGAGGTTGAGGCCAGCATTCACCTGCTCACCTGCCACATCCTCCGTCAACCACTCTCATCCTTCAGTCTGGTTTCTGCACCACAATCTACACCACAGCCAGTGACAAATCTACTCGCATCCTTACTTCTAACTTCTGCTCCCAGAAGAAACTCTAGTATCTTAACCACAGCCTCCAGAACCTAGTTCCACCCACCTCCCCCCATCACCAGGCCTCCTCCCTTGCTCCTGACTTGGGGCCATAGCAACACTCTGGTTTCCTGAGATGCCAAGTTCCTTCCCTGTTCCCTCTCTGCTCTAGATCCCTGAACCTGCCATTCTTCTCTGTGGACTAAATCTGACCCCAAACACCCCACCATGATGCAAAACCACTCAACCTGAATGTCACCTTCTGACACCAGTAGGTCATACATAGCTCTGAACTTTGACTATGCCTCTACGGTATCACAGTTATTTCCCAAGAATTGTATGAAATAATGACACGTTTACTTGCATAGTCACCTTTTTATATCATGTCTAGCTACACTAGAGTATGACTGTAATGTCTTGTAATTTCAGCACATGACACTGGAATAGTACTCGGGAGGCCTTGATAAGCTCTCACCTCACTGGCCTTCAGGAAGTTTCTCCAAATGATATCCCTGATCCTTTTGCCCCCAAAGTACCTATTCCTTAGTGAAAGCACATTCATGCATCTTTCTCATTGCAATGATAATGATGGGTGTGGGTTTATCTCCTCTAGACAACGCCACTTATCTGGTTCCTTCTTAGAGATGTTCACACTTCTCCTCCAGCCTGTTCCTCGTCTCAGAGCTCAATGAACAAGTATTTCAGAAAACTGTCCACCATCAAACCCCTAAAGGAAACCAAACAGATGTGATACTTACTTGTTTCTGGCGGAGTTGCCTTTTCCTTCTTAGCACCACTACCACCAGGGTGGGATCGTTTCCGGATCATGGACATGAGGGATCTTTGGGAAGAAGACAAAATCAGAAAGAGATTACTGGATGCCTTAATGTCCAATATGTAAAATGTACAGATTCTAAGTAGGGAAAACACACCTTTCCTGTAGGGATATGAATGTTTAATTGGAATTTAAGCAGTCTACTCTCCATTTTTTTAAAAATATCAAATATTTCCTCACCTCACTGAAAAGAAATATGTCTTCTTTTTTGTGAAAAATCAAACTAGTCACTAGAGCGATGGGACTGCTATAATTAATGTGATTTACATACATTTATAAGGGAATATCAATGCAGAAAAGTTTCAATGCATATATATAAAACTCAGAAAGTTGTCCATGATGTACTCTGAAGAGACAAGGAAGGATGAAAGAATTAGAAATGTTCCATATTTTTTTAAAAAAAAGCAGTGTTCACTGGTGGGGTGCTTGCCTAGTATGCCCAGGTTTATTCCCTGGCAGAGTAGTATATACATCAGTAAACTTCAACTTGGAAAACATGGGTATTAAAACACCTGAAACGGCATGGTGTACACCGAGTCCTTGGGAATGCAGTATACTTAGATCCCTGTTTCTCTGACCCTTGCTTTTGAAATTCTATACTAACCCAAATTATGATAAATTAGGCCTCATTAAAACTTTAAAGTCTATGTGCATTAAGTATACTACAAAGAATAAAGACAAGTTGGCAAACATATAAATTTTTTTAAATCGATGAATAGTATAAACTCAATGAAAAACTTAAAATACTATACAAGATGACATCTATGTTTTTCCCCAAAATACAAACAAAAAAGATGCTTGACTTTCTTAACTATTAGAGAAACATAAATTAAACCCACACTGAGATCTCATTATTTCCTCTTCAAATCCACCAAAAAAAAAAAAATTCAAGTCTGAAAATACTGAGTATTTGTGAAAAAGAATTCTCAAAATGAAGAGATTAGACAGATTGCCAGCACCACTGTGGAAACTGGTGTTATCTTAAAGAGCTAAAAATATATACAACCTATGAGCCAGAGATACCACTAATAAGCATCTAGCAGAAATGTAAGGATGCTTCTACTAGATACACGTACACATGGAATTTTATAATTTCCCTAAACTAGAAAATACCTCAAATGTCCTTCAGCACACAGTCATCAAGTACATTCTGGGACATGTATAATGTAATTGATTACCTATCAGTGGATGGAACTCAACTTCAGCTGCACAATAAAACATGCCAAACATGTTACAGAATAACATAGAATGCAAAGAACAAGGCACAAAGGATACAGAAAAATCTGTCATATATAAAGTTCAAAGCTAGACCATATACAGATGTTTACACTAGTTTGTGGATGATTTGGGTTCAGAACACAATACAATAGCTGTGTCCAGCCAATGGGCCACATGTGGGACAAGATACTCATGAATGCAACCCAGTTAAAAAATTATAAACTTGAGCTGGACAGGTGACTCAACGGTTAAGGCACTTGCCTGCAAAGCCTAATGACCCAAGTTCAATTCCCCAGTACCCACATAAAGACAGATGGCACAACGTGATGTGTGCATCTAGAGTCTGTTTGCAGTGTCTAGAGGTCCTGATATGCCTATTCTGTCTGTCTCTTTTCTCTCTGCTTGTAAATAAATAAATATATAAAATGCATCACAGACATAAATGTTAAAACATTATAAACTTACTTAAAACATGATTTTTTTTGTAATATGGCTGCTCCATTCTCAAGTGTGAATTTGGAGTTGACGTGATGTCACAGTGTCACAAGTTTGAACACAACTGCTACAAAGCATGGAATGTCTTCATGCTTTGTACTTTACCTGAAGGATACTGGAAGGCCTTGGAAGGTCTCTCTCTCTCTCTCTCTCTCTCTCTCTCTCTCTCTCTCTCTCTCTCTCTCTCTTTCTCTCTCTCTTCTTTCTCTCTCCTCCTGCCCTCCTGTCTCCCATCTCTTATTCCATCAGAAGCTTTTCACAGAATCCAGAATTAATTTGCCCAAGAATAGACCATATGCAAACTAGAAATATTCCTCTAACCGTGGTGGTTTGAAAGCAAAATGTCCCCATTGTCTCATGTGTTTGAGTGCTTGCTGTGCTCTTTGGGAATTTTGTGGGGCCTTTAGGAGGTCCAGTCTCATCACTGCAGGGCAGGCCCAGTAGAGTCCAGCCAAGCTTCACATGAGGCTGTGACACAGGCTGTCTTCTCTTGCCTTGCTCTCCCTGCCACAATCGGGTAAGTGGCAAATAAACCCTTTGCTCCCTTGAGCTGCTTCTGGTTGAGTGTTCAGCCCCAGCACCGAGAAGATAACAGCTACATGAAACGTCCCTGTCCAGCTGGCCACGCAGACATGAAATAAATGGCTGTTGCATTTGTGAGCCCTCAGCAGCTCTTTCTACCTGTACTAGACCTGCACAATATTGGGTCCATCGATATTTCAACATGGATGATGAAGAAGGGCTAAATAAAAGACATCAAAATAGCAGTGCCAACTGGATAGAAGGGATTCTGTGAGGCAGATAAAGGGTAGAGAGACAACAGAAGATAATGGGATGGGATAAAGATCAAAAGGCTTAAAAACTATCAATGAAAAATTTTAAAAAATCAGTTTTCCTTGGCTCTTTGGGTTGAAGGCTTCCATACCACATGAAATGGATCTTTCCAATAGTAGTTCTCACCTTGTTAACCTGTCTTTTGTTACAGAAGCATCAACTCTGAGGAACAAGAACAGGCCTTTTCTGCCCCTACAGGACATACATATAGGCAGGAAAAAAATTATTTGAAAAATATGAGGAAATGATGTGCATAAATGATGTTTGGGAAAAAGGATCCCATGGTACCAGCAGTGTTCTGCTTGATTTATAGGCATTCACTGTATATCGCTTTAACTGCATAGAAGAAGTTTATACATTTTTGCATACATGTTAACATTTCCCCATAAAACATTTACCAAGAACCCAATTAAGAATTTTTTTTCATTTCTGTCAATTATATAATAAATGTCCTCAAGTAGTACATTCTATTCAACAGAATGCAGCCCTTGAGAAAGACCAAACAGAAACCTAACAATGGAAAACAAGAACTTGAAGGAAATGAAAGACATAGCAATACCTTTAGAATAAGGAAATAAGGCCATATAGATGAACACTTGCTCAAAAGACATCCCAATACAGCCATTTATTTTTTTCACAGTGCTGTGAATCAAACTCAACATCTCATACATATTAGGTAAGCATTCTACCAGCAAGCTACATTACCAGCCCTTAATTTTTCTTAAACATACAATTTTTAGATTATTGACCTTTTCCATCTATTTTTGACTATCATGTTAATTTTCTGTCTGATTACCTTTCCTTAAAATTGTAGAACACACCGGGCAGTCTCCCCAGCAGGCACAATAAACACACTCAGCCCCTCCTGAACAGTCCCAGCTCAGAAACAACCACCAATGGGATCTGATCCATCTAGTTCCTTTTCTGTGAGCTCCTAAGAATCCAAAATGGAATCATTTTCAAAGAAGCCAGACGTTCCAATTTATACAGAAACTTTCCAAAAAGTCACATTTTGTTCCCAAGATGGTAAGGAAGAAATATTATAAACTTGATGTGCTTGCTCATTTTCAGGAAAGCCAATGTCTCCTCGGACATCCTGGTGTCAGGGTAGACTAAGAACACTATCTTGTCACAAGTCAGGGACCTCCTGCCACACTCTTTGAACAACCCCACCTCTGAGTACTCTAAGATCACTGTGATACAAAAAGATCACGGAGCAGGGGTTTATTTGTACTGCTGAGTATTTACATATGTTTTTGCATATTAAATAAGAATACATGTTCTTTGCTGCAAATCACCTAAGTGGATGACAGAAAATGTTAGCTTACAGTTGAAACACAAGTTGGAGACATATGGTATCCAGTGGAGAGTCATCTGACAAGTTCAAAGAGGACTTACAGAATAAGGAAAAAATTGGCTGGGAGCCTCGTGATGAATGACGAATGAGATATCTGGAATCAGGTACTCCAGTGCACCACCATTACAACTGAATGAATAGATGAAAACTTAAAAGCAACCGTCACCCCAAGATGGAACAATCTGGTGTATTTTCATTGCTATTCTTTAAGAAGTGTTCTTGCTGCTTATCTTGAATATCAACTTGACTGGGTTACAGAGTATTCAGATATTTGGTCAAACATTATTCTGGAGGTTTTTTTATAAGAACATTTCAATTAATAGACTGAGGAAAACAGAATAGCCTCTTAGATGTACACAAGTATCATCTAATCAGCCTGAATAGAATGAAAAAAAAATGACACCCTCCACTACCAATAAGAAAGAATTCCTCTGGCCTCACTACTTTCTGACTTTTAGAACATCAGCCTTTTCCTGTTTTTGAACTTGAACTGCTACACCAATGTTTCCTGAGTCTCAAGGCTGCCAGTCTTTAAGGAGTGACACCATAGGTTCTTATTAAGCCTTTGGACTCAGACTGGAACTATATCCACCAGCTCTCTTGGGTCACTGGCTGGCTGATTCATGCTACAGAGCTTGGGACTTGTCGGCCTCTCTTAATTACACGAGGCAATTCCTTATAATGAATCTGTAGAGTGGTGTGCCAGAGAACATGTCAGTCAACGACAGGCCACATATACGACAGTGGTCCTAGAGTGACTTCACGGCCATCTTATTTGTGTAAGTACACTCGCTCTATGTTGCTCTCACACAAGGAAATAGTCAAATCACACATTTCTTAGAAGTGTCGTCATCGTTACCCATCTCTATCTATACACACATCCCATTACTCTCCAAGACCTTCCCTACTTTCACTCCTCTGGTACAAAATGACCCACTGGTGCCTCCCTTCCTTCCTTGGGCTGACATCCTCCTCTAGGTCCAGGAGTAAAAAGAAGGGAAGACAACAGAACCACCTAAGGAGGTATGAGCCTTTCCCAGCACTGCTGCTTCTGTTTCCATCTGTGATTTGTATGAGGGCAAAACAAACGGTTTAAGAAAAAAACTGGAACACTATGGGCAGAGGTTCAATGTCTGTGGAAACTCAATACATTTGCAAATGACAAGGAATACTTTTTCCTTTGACAAGGAAAGTATTCCTCATTGAAAAAAAAAGCATTTTGAAAAGTTATATTCCCTATGTTAGGATAAAGCAAGCCTTAACAAATTCAGGAAAACTGAAATAATTCACTGTACTCCATCTAGTCACAAAGGGATTAAACTACAAATTAACAGCAAGAAAAACTACAGAATAAACACAAACTCCTGGAAAATAGACAATACATTATTGAATGATGAATGGGTCATTCAAGACATCAAGAAGGAAATAAAAAATTTCATAGGCTCAAATGAAAATGAAAACAACTTATCAAAATGTTTGAGATACAATAAAGAAAGTCCTTAGAGGAAGATTTATAGCTTTAAGTGGCTATATTAAGAAACTAGAAAGGTCACAAGTAAACAACTTAATGCTTCACGTTAAGACCTTGGAAAAAGAGGAACAAGGCAAACAAAAAATCAATAGATGAGAAGAAGTAATAAAGATGAGGGTGGAAATTAATGAAATAGAAAACCAAAGACAACACAAAGAATCAATGAAACAGAGTTGGTTCTTTGAAAGGATAAACAAGATTGATTAACCCTTAGCAAATCTGACCAAAAGAAAGAGAGAAGAAACAAAAATAAATAAAATTAGAGATAACAATGGCACCATTACAACAGATACCAATGAAATTCAGAAAATAATAAGGACATATTTTAAAAACATATACTCTACCAAGTTCAAAAATCTGAAAGACTGATCAGGGATGGGGAGGGGGGGAATTGGGGAATTCGGGATAACAACGCATGGTTTGCCCACTAAATAATGTAACACATTATGGACAATAAATATATATTAAAAAAAAATCTGAAAGAAATGGGTAATTTCCTTGATGTATATGACCTACCAAAATTAAATCAAGGTGAGATAAAACATTTAAACAGACCTAGAGCAAGCACAAAGATCCAAACAATTATTTTTAAAAATCTCCCTCTAAAAAAAGCCCAGGCCCAGATATATGTACTGCTGAATTCTACTAGACATTCACTGAACAACTAGTACCGATGCTCCTCAAACTTTTCCGAATAATAGAGAAGGAAGGAATACCGCCAAACTCCTTTTAGAAACTCAGCATAACCCTGAAACCAAAACCAGACAAAGAACAAAAAAAAGAAAAGAAAAGAAAAGAAAAGAAAAGAAAAGGAAAGGAAAGGAAAGGAAAGGAAAGGAAAGGAAAGGAAAGAAAGAAAGAAAGAAAGAAAGAAAGAAAGAAAGAAAGAAAGAAAGAAAGAAAGAAAGAAAGAAAAAGAAAAATTACAGGCCAATCTCACTCATGACCATAGACGCAAAAATTCTCAATAAAATACTGGCAGACAGAATACAAGTTTTCATCCAAAGATCATTCACTCAGACCAGGTAGGTTTTATCCTAGAGATGCAAGGTTGGTTCAACATAAGCAAACTGATACATGTAATACACTATATCAATAGAATGAAGGACAAAAATCACATGATCATCTTATTAGATGCAGAAAAGGCATTTGACAAAATTCAAAATCCCTTCATGGTTAAAGTCCTACAGAAAATGGGATTAGAAGGAACCTGTCTCAACATAATAAAGGCCATTTATAACAAACCTATAGCCAACATCATACTAAATAGGGAAAAACTTGAATCATTTCCACTAAAATCAGGAACAAGACAAGGGCATCCACTGTCCCCACTTTTATTTAATATAGTACTAGAAGTCTTAGCTATAGCAATAAGGTAAGAGTCACAATCAAAGGGGTAAAAATTGGAAAAGAAGAGATCATTTATCATTATTTGCAGATCATGATTCTTTACAAAAGGAACCCCAAAGACTCTACCAGAAAACTGTTAGAGCTGATAAACCCAGACCCAGTAAGCCAAATGCTGTATGTTCTCTCTCATATAATGGCACACCCAGTAACCATAGATTGTTACTAGAAAAACTTCAGTGCCAGGGATGGGATACCTTCCAGTGAGTTGTTGGCCTGGGAGGTTCCTGAGACCCCCAAAACATTACAGGCCATTGCCAAGGCTCTTGGTTACCCACCAGAATGAGATGGTAAGACCCTATTGCTGAAGAACACATATGATTGGGCTGAAGGTCACTGAGAAATCAACCTGCAGCTGGTCTGGAAACCTCCTCTCTGTTAACCAGCTGACAGAAAGCTGGAAAAAGCTATGGCTGCATGAAGCCCCATGGGAGAGAGAAGTCATCAATGGTGGTGAACAGCAGTGGACCTTATAAGCCTTAAGACTGGCCAGCCAGGCCAAATGTACCAACTGGGGCAATAGTGGCATGTCCATTGCAAGGGAAACCAACTGCTCTCTAATTGGACTGGAGACCTGCTCCATCGGAGGGAATACATGCCTGGTACCTAGTCAAAAGCCTATAGTGGGGTAGGTCATGAGCCCTAGGAGGGTAATGCCTGCTGTTGTCTGGCTAAATGCATATATTAAGCCCATCACACTGCCTTATAAGCACTTTTTAAAAATAAGGAGCATACCCATACAATAATGCTACTCTCTTGTCTAGAGACACTTCTCTTTTTCAGATGGCAGTGACCACTTGGGTAACTCAAAAGACACCATAGTGCTGAGAAGAAATGACAGTGGAGTGTTCTGGGACATCTCTGTCACACTTCCCGAGGCTCAGGGTCTATTGCGGAAGAGGTGGTAGAAAGATTGTAAGAGACAAAGGAAGGGTAGGACTGCTTACAATGCAGACTTCCAGACACAAAACGGCCTTGATAATCATGACCTCGCAGTGCCTGATAATACCTACACATAATGGGAGGAAAAGATGGTGACACTGAAACAAAATAGAGACTAATTGAGAAGGGGAAGAGATATGAGGGAGGGTGGGCAGGAAACCATAATGGTTTATGGTCTATAATTATGGAAGCTATCAATGAAAATTAAAAAAAAAAACCACTATTCATATTATTCAATGAAAATTTTCTTTAAAGAGTCTTTTTAAAAAGTCCATGCTTGAGACTACATAGTGTTGATTCTTATATTCATTTCTCAGCATAACTATAAAGTGCTTCTTGGAGAAGAATTCAATTGAGGAGAGAATTTAAATTCTAGGGGCTAAGAATTAAAGGCCAACAGCAAGACTGTAATTGCTTTTTAATAGTTCTCCCTTCTCATAGAAGTGACCTTTCTTATCAGCTCAAAATTCTAGACCTTCGAGAAAGATCAAAGGGATGAATTCACAATTTTAAATGTCAACTTTTGAAGATCTCCTACAGATTTAGCTACCCAGGAGAGAGAATTTAAAATACCTGAAATTCTTTCAATTGACTCTTGGACTGATCATGTGTACAAATTATTTAGCCTTAACTACTTCAATGGCTTAAAGTAGATTATGTCATACCCTACTTGGAAAGGGAAAGTAATGAGAATCCTTTTGAAAGGCAAAGTCCCATTTCCATGGTCGTGTGGGAGGAACATGCTACTTGTTCTATTCAGATGGACCAGCAAAGGTGCAGAGCATGCTTAAATGGCCTCTCTGCGTGAGAGGATTAAACAAATCACATGAGTTAATGAAAGCTTAAAAAAAATCTAGCAAAAGTTTAAATGCTGTTTGGTCAAGAATAAATTGTTCAAAATCAGCTCACATCATGACAGGAAGATGGAAGTAGTCACCAGAGGAAGCGGCTGGTCTTCTGTAATTCTGGATGGTGACACACTGAACAACAAAGAAGCAAAATTGGATTCTCCATCTCTAACCCTAACCCTGAGTGCATCCTACTCAAGGAAGGAACCCCATCAGAACAGCGTAGGCTCTAGAAGTGAATTCCTGCCTGCAGATATGGCTCCTTCTCCAGGAACTTAGCAGGCATTTACTATTCTTATGGCAGTTTCTTCTCTCAGAGTTATTCAAGGTTTAAGGATGAGGACACACCAGGTGTGGTGTGGTGGTGCACCCCTTCAATCCCAGTACTCAGGAGGCTGAGGCAGGAGGATCGCTGTGCAGTCAAGGCTATCTTGAGTTACATAGTGATACACACACACACACACACACACACACACACACACACACACACACACACACATCTCTCCCAGGCTAGCCCTGGATAGAGTGAGACCTGGCTTCAACATCTCCCTCTCCCCCACAGCACCCTACCAAAAAAATAAAGACAAGGGTAGGGCTCAAACACAACTAGTACTTTTTAACAGCTTGGTATGGTGATGCACACCTTGTAGTTCCAGCTACTTGGGAGGCGAGGCAGAGGATCACTTGAGCCCAGATGTACTGGGCTATAGTTGTGATTGTGTATCTGTACCAAGTTCATCATCTATATGGTGACCTCCTGGGACTGGGGGACCACCAGAATTCCTAAGGAGGGGTCAACTGGCCCAGGTCAGAAAAAAAAAACTGGTACTTATATATTGTTAGTTGATAACAATTAGTATGTTTAAGTTTTAATTCAGTATGTTTTTTTATTTTCACAATGAATAAAGTAGAGCATGCAAGTTGATGAGAGACAAAGATGGAAACATTTTATAAACATGATTCCTTGTCTGACACTTAAAGGGAATCTGCAGGTTATGGTGAAAAAAAATTTAAACTAGAAGTATCTAAGTTGAAAGAAAATGGCCATTTTTGGTGTTTGGAACACCCACACTGAATCTTGAGCTCTATAGCAGAAGAATGAGTAGACCCAGAGAATTTCTTTGAAAGGTGTTGCTAAGACCCATACTATATACAGTCTGTAGGAACTTGCTGCATGAAATGCCACCTGCCCTTTTATACTACGTACTGTCCCTAGAGCAGTGCAACCCACGCTGGTGCTGAAACGAAGAGACGTCTGGGTGGTGGATGAGGAGTGATGCCCAGCGTGGCGTGGTCCTCTGCTCATGCTTAGTGCTTACCGGATGGGATTGGGGGGTGGAGGAGGCAGTGGTGGTGGCGGAGGAGGGGGCGGAGGCACTGAATTCTCCGACTGGTTCACTCGCTTCTGGAGTTCATCCACTGCATTCAGAGAGAACGGACATAAGCAACTACACACGGATTTCACATGCAACAGCCAACCAGCCTCTCTCACAACCAGCTATTAAAGGGCTGGGGAGATGGCAGGACAGGTAAGAGAGCTGCCATGCAAGCAGGAGGGTCTGATTTGACCAAGAGTTCGATTCCTCAGAACCTATGAAAACCTGTAAATGCCAGCTGGGTAGACATGAGACTCACTGTCTGGTCAAGCAGTCTTACTACAGAGCAGCTTTCTGTTTAGTGAGAAACTACATCTCAAGGAAATACATGGATAAGCCACGGAGAAAGTCCTCGTCTGGCCTCCACACATATGTGCACAGGGTACATACATCATGTATGCACACGTGAATACACCATGCACACACCATAAATACCACACACAAAATAAAACAAAACAATTATTAAAGCAAACAGAAGTTTCCATAGGAACCTACAATCTTTTCAATTTCTGCATTATCTAGTCTATCCCTAAGAGAAGAGGGCAGCTTCCATCTGTTAAAATATATCACAATCATCTTCCCACACAGACAACTCTCTGGAAAAACAGAAAGAATTCAAGGCAATGATGAATGAGTAGGAAGTGAGGACTGAGTAGGCTGAAGAGGTATTTGTGACAAAGGAGGAGACTACTCACACTCCAACACTAAGGAACTGTTAATACTTGACTTTAGATATATATGGACTGAGTTAGTTTTAAAGATGACATTTCATAATGAATTTTAATGGATGCATATTTCTCGCCTACTCTAATTTCCTTCAAAAACTGCAAATACCAGAGTCTTTGGTTTTACCTAAACTCACATTCCTAAATGCCTGTTACTTAGAAGCTTTGTGTTCTTTTGAAGAAATATAATTTATTCATTCGAGTCACCAATAAGACAGCCATTTGTGAGAGAGCTTGTGCATTGTGCTGTTGAAGACACATCTCCTGACTTCAAGGAGCTCAATTTAAATTTTTATCATAGGCCCCTAAGTACAGCTTAGGGGTGAAAAACTTGCACAAAGCCCTGGGGTTGATGCCCAGGACTGAAAAATGAAAAAAATCACAGATAATATGGGCTAATAGGTGACAGGTACTAAATACAGTTTGCACTCAGGAGTACCTTGCTCTGTTCATGACTGACTCTGACTCCCATCTGCATCCCTTAAATGGGCAATGTGGGTTCTCAACACCAAGATTTAATCCATATGTATGTATCTCTCTCTCTCTCCAAAGGGCTTTGAACATCTTCTAAGACAAAGGAATGGTTTCTTTTTGAAACAGGGTCTCATGTAGCCCAGGTTGGGCCCAAATTTATTCTTTAGCTGAGGATGACCTTGAAGATCTGATCCTCCTGCCTCTCTCTACCTCCTGAATGCTGGATTTAGAGCATGTTCCTCCAGACCCAGCAGGGCATGGCTTTTCTTCTGTAATTCCTGTTGTACATCCTGACAAAGGTTGGTATAAACACAGGTTCTAAACGAATGTATTCAAAATAGGACCTTAAGTATCGCTAATGTCCACCACTGTTACTTATCATCCAGAAAGCACTGGATATGGGCTACCCTAATATTCACTAAAAAGAATGGAAATGTTCTGAATTTTAATCAGGTTTTTAAGAAGTTAATTGTAATCAATTTTCACTGTGAATTAAAAGACTGAATGTTTTTGAAAGGGAAAAAAGTCTATATGGTTCTTCTGTGCAGATTTCAAAATTCTAGTATAAAATTAACCAAAAATATCTGAAGCGAATAGTGAAGCTGTTATACAGGGAACATACCTGCCTTCTTAAATTACCTACCTTCTCACACAGACTTATACTTATGCCCATGTAGTAATCCAACTCGCATACTCCTGCAAGCCTTCCGGTACTGAATGAATAAATCCCTTGATTTAAGCATCCCTGGTGTTTTAAAAGTTTTTCCATTTAATATATATATTGTTGCCCATTTCATTGTTAGGTGTGGCATAGAAAGTATTATTTCATATGTATAATTAGACCCCAAAGATGAAAGGAGTATGAACACCAGAGATGAAGGTATTTTTTTTTTAAAAAGAAAGAGTTTAATTCTTTTTAAAAAGCACTCCAAAACGAACAAAATAAGTATTTAATGAGCCCTCGCCTCTCAAGGCCTGAGCACTGCTGACATTTTTGGTCCTCCTAGGCCAAAAGCATTTTTGGGTCTTCATTCTGGGTGAGATACAAGGGTTTTATGTCCCCCCCCAAAAAAAATTAGTCTAAATATGTGAGAGGCTGGAAGACAGAGGCTGCTCTGCTGAACTCCGAGCCACACCTGGGCATTTTTCCTTGGTGTGCATATGCAGGGCTGTATGTGTGTGTGCCTTGCACATACGTGCCTGAGGCCAGAGGTTGACTTGCAGTGTTTTTCTCTATTTCTTACCAATTTACCCTTCAGTCTCTCACTAAACTGAGAGCTCTCTGTTTTGACTAGTCGAGCTAGCCAGCTTGCCCTTGGGATCCTGTCCCCACTTCCTGAGTGCTGAGATTACAGGTAGACCCCCATGCCTGCTTGGCATGTATGTAGCTTCTGGGGATCTGAACTCAGGTCCTCACACTTGTAAGGCAGATACTTTACTCACTGAGCCATCTTCTCAGCCCCAGATCTGGGTATTTTTCTATAGCCCTCATGCTGCCTACATATAGCAGGCTTTGTCCTGGGCACAGGAGAGACAGTTGAGTGCCGGGACCCAGGAGCTTTTACCGGAATGCTTTAGGTTTCGGGCCTTCTCCTCGGAGCTCTGGAACTTCAGCTCCAGCTCCTTCTTGTCTTCCTCCAGCAGCTCCAGCTGCTGTCTGAGGCCATGGACCTCTTTGTGCAACGCCTCGCTCTCCAGCCGCGCCTCCAGCTCCTTCACCTGCAAGGTGACACAGCTTGAGCGGGGTTGGGACAGGGTTACATTGAAAAGGGAAAATGAACATTTTCATTTGCTATGTTCCTCAAAGCAGAAAGCAAATCCCAGTACAGAAACTATGAGAGCTCATTACCAGTTACGTGATTTCCTACCGATTTTACTGGTGAGTTGTAAACCAGAGACACCTTTTAAAATGTGAATCATAAAAGTAAAATAAAACCCAAAAAATCATCTAAAATGGAGGGGTATAATGAAATCTTCCATACCCATTTTCAAGAAAAAAAAATCAGGTAGTATTTTTAAAAGATCCCTGGAGTCTACAATTACAATTAAGCAATAAGACTTAAAAAAATATAAAAGGAGGGAGGAAAGCGTAAATAAGGAGACCTTTTGAGATATTTTACAAATTTGCTTTAATAAACACCCAGGTGCGTGGAATGTAGCTCAATGTTAAAATGTTTGCTTTGCATGTGCAAGGGCCTGGATTTCAATCCCCACCACCAAACCCAAACAAACCAACAAAATAAACCTCAGGTAACTGTGCACATACATTGACTAAAATGTTTGCAAAAAGCCGGAAATCACCTAAATATTCATCAATATTACTGATATAAAATCACACAATGATGTAATAGATACACTTTCAACTGAGAAAGGTCACAGAGTTATACACAGTATGTTTCATTTAAACAAACCACATATGTATGTAAAATTTTATATATATGAGACACATGTATGGTATTCTTGGGTAGTTTTTTTCTTTTTTAACTAAAACTACATTTCAAAATTTTACTGTAATTACATATTATTTTTATAATTATAAAGGCATTGCAGCTGTGTTTGAAAGAGTGCTGAATCTGCAAAGGAATTTATACACAAGTAAGAATGATGAAAGACTATCCAGAATGAATGCATAGGATACTATAATAGTTTGGGAAATAGTGACTGCTACAATTTCATTCACATTTTTTTCCAGATCTTCAGTATGCCAATCCTTGCACCAACCAGGAACATATAAAACAATCTAGTCCTGGACTTAGGTGCCATTCAGTATGTTTGTGTTATCCAGTAACAGAATTAACTACAAGTACAGTTGTCTTTTCAGAAGCAAAAGTTAAATTTTAACATCAGCTACAACACACACACACTTTTTTTGTCAATATCTGCAAGGGTGATTCCTACACATGGAGACAGGAAAAGGAAACTCCTTCTTGTTGACCTTGCTGTATAGTCCTCTCTCCTGGGCAAATTCACCCATCACCTACCCATCCATAGCTTCTCTCACTGAGGAAACAGAAAAACAGCTTGACCTCACGGCTAGCTCCAAAAACATCAGAACTACTGAGGGTGACCCGTCTGTACCGCTGCTCTGAGACAGACAGGTGGAAGCACACAGTAGCTACAGCCTTGCCTCACAAATGAGACCCACTGGGAAGAAGGCATGTGCTATGGAATTTCCCCCAAGTTGCTCCTTGACTTTGCAAGTCTCTGTTCTGCCTCTGCTGGCTTCTCTCCTGCTCCTTGGACGACTCTCTCTGCCTGTATGGAGTTAGTGGGCTGTGTCAGCTGTAAGAGCCTCTTTCATGCAAACTGTCATGACCGCTTAGGAAGTCTTTAAACACAGATGCCTATGCAACTTTACATGGTCAGGAATTGTCTCTCAGCAAACAATTATGACACAGGTGGTCTTTTCTTTACTTTCCTCTTGGGAAAAATGACCTATGCCCTTCTGCAAACAATGTGACAGCATTACATTCTCCTAGTGTATGCAGTCTGCAAACCATGATGTCTCCAAAAGACAGGTTTCTAGGCTATCAACTTTTCAAGACATGTTGAGTCCTATCTCTTTCCCCCTAGTTCTCCAAGGTCCCAAGGCCCTTCGTTATATGAAGATTGTTAATAAAGAGAACATGGGCTGGAGAGATGGCCTAGCAGTTAAGGAGCTTGCCTGTAAAGCCTAATGTGAGGAGTTCAATGCTCCAGTACCTACATAAGGCCAGATGCACAAAGTGATGCATGTGTCTGGAGGCCCTGGCTCGCCCATTCTCTCTGTCTCTCTTCTATCTCTCTGCTCACAAAAAATTAAATAAATATAATTTTAAAAGAGAGAATAATAGTGTGTTATAAATTTTAGTTGGTCAATACATTAAATTCTATTTTTTTCTAAGAGATGATTAGGATGCAAGTAAGGCAAATTATGGAACTCTGAAAGTCTGCACTGAATCCGCGCGCGCGCGCGCGCGTGTGTGTGTGTGTGTGTGTGTGTGTGTGTGTGTGTGTGTCGCACACAAGGACAAAACCTGTTACCTTTTGCTGATGCTGAATTCTCTCCTCTTCCAGTTGCTGGATGAGTTTTGCATTTTCATCTAAAGCTTTCAGAAGCTGCTGGTCAGGGACAGTGTTCTGCAGCAGAAGGTGGCTTTGTCTCTTTAACTTGTTTTGCTCAATAAACATCTGTGAATAAGAATCACAACAACGTATAAATCAACCGAGCCCACACAGCTCGTCCTGAAGTAGGTGGGGTTCTTGTGAAGACCTCAAAGGGTGTGTCTAGGGTGTAGAGCACGGTGGGAGTAGTGAATGCTACCATTTCATGGCTAGCTTTTCTACAATCCTCAATACCTCAGTTTTAAGTATTTTATTACTGCTTTAAAGCACATTAAGAGTAGTTAATATGTATCAGTAACAGCCTCTTGCCAGGTATGCTACTAACAATAGACTTTATTTCAATCTTTACATGTTGTACTACAAATAGGACATCTTTTAATGCCATATGATACATACAGTGGAAACCACCTTGCATTCACTATATCTTATAACACTGCCAAATAGATACTGCTATCCTCCTATTTCACTGATAAAGAAACTAAGGCTCAGAAGGAGGTAATTTTCCCAATGGCGAGGCTAGGATTTGAACACCTGCCTATCAGACCATCTGTTGAACGGCCTCTGCTGTTTACTAACTTGCTGTTTTAGTCTAAACCAGTTACTTTTCTCTCGGGAGAGAAAGCAGGTCAAAGGAGAGAAAGCAGACAACATACTAACATTTACGGGACACTACGTGTACACTCATCTACTTCTTAAATGTTATTATGATTGAAAACAGCATTATTTTCTGTTGTTTTATTTCTTTATCACCATGCCCACACTGGCCAGCAGGCGACTCCGAGCATGAATTCTTTTACGATTCTGAAGTCTCTAATGGAGTGCTGTAGTCAGCTTTCTCATTGCTGTGACAAACATCCCACCAGAAGCAGCTTGTGGAGAAAAGGGTTTATTCTGGCTTACAGACTCAAGGAGAAAATCCATAATGACAGGGAAAACGTGGCATGAGCAGAGGCTGGACATCACCTCCTGGCCAACATCAGGTGGACAACAGCAGCAAGAGAGTGTGCCAAACACTGTCAAGGGGACGATGGCTATAACTCCCATAAACCCTTCCCCAGCAACACACCTCCAACAAGGTTCTAGTTCCCAGACTGCAATGAGCTGGGAACCAAGCATTCAGAGCACATAAGTTTATGGGCGACATCTGAATCAAACCCCCACAAGAGCATCACATTTTCAGGTGCTCACATCATTTTGTATGTACACTGAGGCTCAGTCCCAAGATTATACTATAAACCAATGCTGCAAAGCAGAACACTCGTGTCTGTTCTACAATATCACTCATGGGTAACACCAAAAATCAGCAAATGACACTCAGAACAACCACAAAAACAAAACAATTCATTTTATGTCGACTCCGTGTAGAAACACTATACAAATGATTGTTTGCATAATTCTTAAGCTTACTCACTGGTGAGTACTGATCATGAGTGCACTGTACTAAAATGCTCACACTTTCTCCTTGTATATCTTGCTATGGCTAGAAGCTCTCATTCCTTGCCTGCAGGGATTTGTGTAAAGCTTACTAAGCTACCACAATGTTCTGAAGAGGAAAGCACACCAAGTGAAAGAGGTATTCTTCCTCTAAGCGACACCTGGTCTCTGTAGCAGTGAGAGGCACCAAGACAGTGTGTGCACATGAGCACGGCCATGGTAGGCTGGCGATGCCAGGGCCCACATGGGGATAATCAATACGTCATCATGGTGTCATGAATTTCAGACCCATGGTGTAATTTAAATGCATCGGGTTACCATCACTGCTACTGCCGCAATTTCTTCTTTATACAATTCTCCTTGTTAAAACTTAATGAGCCAGGGGCCCTTGAGAGAATCTTAGAAAGTACCTCAAGGAGCCACACGAACGGTACGCCGACAGTAGCTGAAGCAAGGCTCCAGGTTTCATTGTACTGCATGTGCTCTGCATGGAGAGTCAGAGCGCAGGGGTCCACCCCACATCAAAGTTCTCCCTGAACACAGAGGGGTGCAGCACCTTCGCTCCACAGCTTTCCTGGGCTTTGCTTCTCTTGGGAAGGGGATAGATAGTAGGCCTTTTCTACAAGCTCTCTGGAAAAGTCATTCAACATTACACCAGTACAAAATTACCCCAACTGTGTCGTTCTGAAAGCAAATGAGTAAATAAAGATATATGGCCTTTCTCTGAAAGATATTCACAATATGAATTTATGTTGTAAAAGCCCTGGAGCAACTCCTAAACAGTACTACTATAAGGGGAAAACAGAGGGAGAGAATTTATTTTAGAGAGCAGGGATAGTTTGGGTGAGGAAAGTAATCATTAGATGACCTCTAACCTTTAAGGCACCAAAATTAAAAACTCTTAAACAACTCCTCTTCTAAGGGAGTGTTTCAAGAAAATTCAGTCACCAAGCACAAATGAACAGGGTGTAGAGCTATAGCAAGAACTCATCGGTTACAGTTAGGAAGTTCTCTTGACAGACAAATAACACAGATACCAAAGTCTCTGAGAAAATTCACAAATATTTTTGCAGAGTGATAATGAGAATAGCTAGTTCCTTCTTCTCAGAAGAAGGCATATCATCTGAATGATTCAGGAAGAAAACTGAATAGCAAGAAAACACAATAAAAGGTATAAGTATGTCTCATTAAAATTTCAAATGAAATTTTAAAAACATAGTCATGAAACCAGGAACTCTTCTTTTTCGGAAACATGCTTTTGGTTTTGTGTTTTGAATAAACTAGTATGGGGGCTAGAGAGATGGCTCAGCAGTTAAGGCACTGGCCTGAAGAACCTAACAACCGGGGTTTGATTCTCCAGTACCCATGTAAAACCAGATGCACAAAGTGGCACTTGCATCTGGAGTTTGCTCGTGGTGGCTAGAGGCCCTGGTGTGTTCATTCATTCTCTCTCTCTTTCTTTCTCTCTCTCCTTGCAAATGAATAAAATATTTTTAAAAAGCAACAAATTGACAAGAAAACAGGAAAAGGAGTTAATCTGGCACTTTGCAGAAATTGAAATAAATAAATTAGTTTGAGGAAGAATGAGAGGGAAACTTTCACATAATTACTTCACACATTTGAGGATTGCTTATTATCTTTTTTTTTTACAAGTACATGTATTACTTTTGCAACTAAAAATATAAAGCAACTATGGCCGGGGAGATGGCTTAGTGCTTACTATGCAAGCCCGAGGGTTCACCTTGGGTTCAAGTTCCCAGCAGCCACGTAAACAGCTGGAGTGCCCCCCCATCCCCATGATTCCAGTCCTGTGGGGAGCAGAGACCAGATGATCACTGGACTTGCTGTTTAACCAGCATGAATGAAAACCACAGCTCCAGGTACAGAGAGAGACGGTCACAGGGAAACACATGCCTCTGAATGCATATGTACGGGACACTTGCATCTGCACACACAACACACCCGCACCACACAATTACACTCACATGTGCAAAACAATGTTAAAATTTGTCTTCTGAGACTCTGGACTGTATCCTCCAAAAGGGCAGAACACAGGCGTGCTTGCTTGACATCCCGCTACCAAGGTCAACACAGTGCCATGAGATGGCTGAAGTGTGACCCTCCTAGTAAACTGAGTCAGGCCCCGTTTAGCAGTAGTCTGTTGAAAACCTGCGAATCTGCAAACTGTAAACCCTCGCTGCCCTTGCTTCTTTCCCCTCCTCATGCTGGGTTAACACGGAGGCAAACAGAGCCCATCGCTAAGGCATGAGGCCCCACTGTGACCTGGAGGAATCGTTCTCGTTTGTGTACTGCCATCTCTCTGAGAAGACCATCTGTCTTCCCTGCATGGCCTTCAAGTCTTTCTTTGAGCTGCTTTGTATTCGAACATCATTGCACAAACAGCATAGGGAAAATTGAAAAGGTCTCAAGCTAAGCCCCTGGCATTGGGGTCAAGCTCAACCCACCTTTTCAGTTAAGAGCAGTACCTTTGTGCTTCCCCTCCCTCCCAGTGTTTATTTAGAACTGCTGCAGCTTTTTTCCAGAGGGCTCTGACACACTTCAGTCCTTTCTTGTTTTCTTTCCTACAAGTCAATAGGGAACAGTTTTCACTCATCGTTCATTAAACACTCTGAATAAAATGAATCATATTTCAAATCAGATGTGCCTGGATTAAACCCTTCTGTAGAGTTCATTGTCAGCACAGCTATGCCCAAGCACCACAAGACCCTACACAAAAACATCACCTGGTTCTCAAATGCCATCCCCAGAACATCATGTCCTTTTCCTCCAACTGGGCTATTTCTCCCTGTGACAGCTTCACACATCCTTAGCTACCTTCTCTGACACACAAACCTCCTATTCAGGCAGAGCCCTAGGCATGCAGAATCTCAATCCTTACAGACCAGCTCCACACCAGGAGTTCAGCTACCTGGTCATTCCCCTGGAAGCCAGCCCAGAGCTGGGGAATATCCAATGCCTACATGTCAACAAGGTCAGGAGAAACTAGAGAAGCTCAAAGCTTATCTCTAACATGAGAGGGAAATCCTTGCACCGGTGAGAGGCTGAGATAATGGACGTACAACATGGCAACCTTCCACAGGCAGTGGAAGAATTAACTTGTGTAATAAGAGCACCAGATGACAACCAGAGAGAGGGGCAGATACCATGACACTGTCATCTGAGATGACACACGGAGATGCAGCCCGGATTCTCAGGGGTGTTTGAAGCATACAGACATCCTGTCCTCATGCTGGACGGCCACCACACGTTATGTGCATCTCTAATTACAATTCCTTTCCCCAGAGAGCATTTTATACTCAACAAGATACTTTTTAAAAACTGTTCCATTCCATTCTAAGGTCAGCTTGACTCGGTTTGTAGAAAACCTACTTTGCAGATGGTGAAAGTAAAACCTAAAGAAGCTAAGGATGATTCCTGGGTACAGGACCGAAGCCTGAGGACTGTCCTGGAGTACAGGACAAGTGTCTGACACAGAAAGACTCTGAACCTAGGTCTTCTGCATAAACATCAGTGACCCCAATGCCATGCTACAACTCTTCCCTAACTGCTAAGCTCTCCTCTATCTCAAAAATGTTTTTCAATTTTCAATGGACACATAATAATTGTACATATTTATGGTGGCACATGCCTGTAATCCAAGGCCACATGAGGTAGAAGCAGAAGGTCATCCTGGGCTACATAGTGAGCTTGAGGTCAAACTGGACTACATGAGACCTTGTGAGAAAAAAAAAAAAAAACAAAGAAAAATTTTAAAACTAGGTCTACCCAGCATACCCACCTCTTGTGCAAAAGACTCTGCTTTCTTCCGAAGGTCCTTCTCCAGCTCCAGGTTAACTTGCAGCTCCTCGTATTCTTCCACTGCTAACATGGATACTTGAGCAAGGAGAAAAGGAAACAGATGAATTTCCACGCACACCGCCAGGAGAATCGATGGGAAACTGCTTTGCACACAGGCCTATGGCAGCCTCACCCGTCCCTGATGAGCATATTCCCGGATGAAGTTTGTGCAGGGCAGCCTGGCATGGTGAAACCATTCTTACCCTTTGACTCAACTATTACCTGCACATCCTGAAAGACCAAATCATAAGGGCATACAGGGATATGTTTGCAATTAAAAACATAAAGCAACTATGGTTTCAAGAATGCTTTCGGCCTCACTGCTGAAAACACTGAAACTATCTAACATCAAAGGATCGTGGCAGAAGAAATAGTGTTCTGCTATTAAAATAATGCCATAAAAGCACATCGAAGGAATGGAAGACATTCATGGCATATTTTTTTCAAATAAATGAATTGTTGAAATGAGAGAAAAATGAATTCATTTTTGTTGTTTAAAAGCCACAGGCAAAACATTGTAAGCATTAAGCCCGGCGTGGTGGTGCACGCCTTTAATCCCAGCACTCAGGAAGGCAGAGGCTGGAGGATTGCCGTGAGTTCAAGGCCACGCTGAGACTACATAGTGAATTCCAGGTCAGCCTGGATTAGAGAGAGACCCTACCTTGAACCCCCCCCCAAAAAAAACCAACACATTGTAAGCATTGCAGAGGGCAGGGAGCCTGTGAATAGAGCCACAGACCTGTGAAAGACCCAAACCCTCTCAAGACTTGGGAAATGAAAGTTAAGAGGACCCTCTGACATCCATGGAAGAAGGAATTGGTAAATATCAAAAACTATGACTATACTGTTTCAAGAACATGCAGCATTATGGGAACAAATATACTGCCAACAGATATGTGACCCAAATCTACATAATACCAAGAGATCACAAGAGTGTGCACAAGACTGAAGGCAAAAATTTTATATTTAGTTCATTCATATCTTAGTAAAAATCTTGGTCATGTATATCAGAGGGCATTTAGGAGAAAGTTTATGACAGCATAATGTAGAAAAGCAAAAGACTGGAAACAATTCCCACATCTACTAACAGGGCAGTGGGTAAGCAAATTTTGTACAGCATCTCATTGATTATTATGCAGCAGCAAAAATATGTCACATCTACACTGTTGGATATGAATGACTCATGTGGATTATATACAAAGCAATTCCATTTACACTGAGTTCTGAAATATACATTATTAAACAATGTAGTGCTTAGTGATACATATGTATTAAGAAAAAATTAAGACTACGGAAAAGTAAATGACCAAGATTCAAGAAAAGATCTGCGTAGAGCAGTATTCATGGGCTTGTAAGGTACAAAGTGATTTTTTTTAAATTAGTATTCTCTCCTATATGTTATAAACATACGGAACAAAAACAAATATATATGGGGGGCTATTTCAAATTATATATACAAGAAAATGTGAACAATACTGATCTCTGGATTATAAAAGTTAGGATTTTTCCCTTACCTATGTGAATTTAAATTTTCCACCAAAAAGTATATTCCATAATATATATATATATATATATATGTCTGTATGTATGTGTGTGTGTAATAAATACTTTAACAGCCTTAAGCCCAGAGTCAGAGCTTTGTATTAAAGAATTACAATAAGAGAGAAACATTCAAAAAGAAAGTTCTGTCAAATAAAAGCAATGTGTCACCTCTGCTACTTTTGACATTTAGTGGCCTACTTTGTTAAAGAATGATGCGGACAGGACAGAGGGAGCCATGAGCCCTGGGCGCAATGCAGGCCTTCGGCTGTGGTGCGGAACCTCCATCCCAGCTGAGTCATAGCAATCAACTCCCTGCAAAGGCGCTCTTAATGGCTGCTTTCACACACAGTTCCGTAGGCACTTCAACCCTAACTGACTAAGCACTGGTTTGCTGTGTAATGACATAGAATTTCAGACTCTGTACTCTGTAAAGCCCAATAGTCTTGCTCGAGTAAAGTAATGTAAGTGGCAGTTTGTGTCGGGAATGATAGGTCCCTGGGAGCTAAATGACTTTCAAACCTATTTAAAAGAGAAATTTCATGAAGAAAACAATGAAGACCGTGACTATCTGAAGCCCTGGGCAAGATGACTGACTCTTTTCTAAGTCCAGAACACTATAATAAAAAGTGAGTTTTTACATGTCCAGGTCCCTTTGACTTGGATTCTGAAAGAAATGAGGCTGGCCCTGGTGCTGTACTTATTTCTATATCCTTCCCTCTTCTTTGACAGGGTGTTCTCTCAAGGCTAGAGACATGTGACTGACCTCCGTCATCAGAGTGCATTAAGACTGCAAACTTTTCTACACATATCTATCTGTACATAAAGTAGGACCTGAAGAAATGCTACAAGCTAATCCATGTCCCACATTTAACAAGATCTTTTCTTCAAAAATCCCAGCTGAAGAATGACACAAAATGGATGGCCCTGCTGACAGTTACCAGCAGTGACAATGACGATGTGAAAGTCCTGTGTGTGAAAGTCTCTTGTTAGTGCCATGCCTTCGGAATTAAGAGACCGAGTGGCTCAGGGGAGTGGTCGCATGTGGTTTGTGCTGCAAGCTTGGTCCCCAGGGTAGTGGAATTAACAGGTGGTAGAACCTTTAGGAGTAGCACTTGCTGCCCAGGTATCGGGTCAATGGGAGTGCAGCTTTGGAAGGCTAATGCTGGTCTCACCAGTAAGTCGGTTCTCCCCACAGAGGGCTGTAATGAAAAGAACAGGACTGGCCTTTCCCTTGCCATGTGATCTCTTCCTTACACCCACAGTTCTGCCATGATGCCATTCACCATGGAGTAACCCTCGCCAAGGAGCCCCTCACCAAGGCCAAGCAGGTACTGATGCTACACTCCTGGATCTGTAAACTGGAAACTAAAAATAAACCTGTATTCTTGAGTATTTTGTGATAGCCACAAAGAATGGATCAACACAATCCTCTGCCTTGAATGACTTCATTTTGGCCTCACCTCCTGTCCTAAACTGGGGGACATCCAAAGTGGTGCCCATGAGACTCAGTGTCATTTTCTACAGAAAGAACAATTAAGGTCACTTTTGACCAAACCACACAGCATCTTCTTTAAAAGTAGCCATTAGAGTCATTTCCCTCTCACGGTGAGACAAGACCAGATCTGAGTCTCCTGATCACTGGTTTTGTTTTGAGGTTAATTCACTTCAATGGTCATGAATCCCAAGTCCACCCCCAGCCTGGGATTCAGATTTACTAAATACAGGTTATATACATGTCAAAATGAATGTGGCCAGTCCCGTTGGTCATAGCGGGATGTTAATAAATGCTGAAGGAGCCACGTGTGGTGGCACACACCTTTAATCCCAGCACTTGGGAGGCAGAGGTAGGAGGATCGTCTTGAGTTCAAGGCCACCCTGAGACTACATAGTGAATGCCAGGTTAGCCAGGGATAGAGCAAGACCCTACCTCGGAAAACAACAACAACAACAAAATGCTGAAGGGGACAGGCAGAATGGCTAAGGCAGAATGGCTAAGGTATATTGAGATGGACATAGGAGAGAGGAAGTATACAGATTTGAAGTTTCAGAATGACTTAGCTCCAAGTACCTCAAGGAAATCACATTTTTATTTGTTTGTTTGTTTGATGGTAGGGTCTCACTTTAGCATAGGCTGGCCTGGAACTCACTCTGTAAACCCAACAATCCTCCTACCTCTGGCTCCAAGTGCTGGGATTAAAGGCATTTGTGGTTAAAAAAATAGGAAAGAGGAAGCTTCACTGCCAGGCAAAACACAATCCATAAAAAGATATTGGCTACAAAAAACTTTAAGGGTGGGTGGAAAAAGACACCAAATACAAGTAAACAAAAATATATATATATATTAGCCGGGCGTGGTGGCGCACACCTTTAATCCCAGCACTTGGGAGGCAGAGGTAGAAGGATCGCCGTGAGTTCAAGGCCACCCTGAGACTACAGAGTGAATTCCAGGTCAGCCTGGACTAGAGCGAGACCCTACCTCGAAAAACCAATATATATATATATATATATTACACATATGTTTGAGAAAAAAAAGACATACCTCTATTGCATTTTTCTAAGACTTTTCTCTGTTCAAGAACTTCTGAATTTAAAGCAGCTTTTTCTTGTTTCACTTTATTTACCTGCATATGTAAAGTTTGGAGAGAAGAAAACACCCAAAATTGTAAAATAAGACATAAAGTAATATGTCACACTCAAATAAATGGCTGTTGAGCTTTTAACATGAAGTTACAATGCAAAGCAGACACTGGCTTCACTCACCTGGAGATAAGCTGTTCACCAAAGCTTTCTTGAAGCTTCAAGGTGATTGGGGCAGAAATCATTTACATATTCACATTGTCATTGGACCCTCTTCCACATGACAAAATAGTAGCCATTTGACATCAAGGATTTGTATTTTTAGTGTAAAAACACAACTAGAGATCACCTAGATAACACACCTATCATTCAGCAAGAGATCCAGTACTCAATTTGGGGATTTAGTTTGAACTTTGATGACTTTTGGATTAAGTAAAGCACACATCAATTTTAAAATAAGATAAAAAGGGTAACTTTAAATTCTGATGCCCTCTGGCTGAAATAAAACACATGAGTTATCTTCCCCCAAATTTAATTTTTTTTCCAAATTCAATCTTTTAAAAAGTTAATGTTAAAAAAAAAAAGTTAATGTTAACAGGAAGGTCCCAACATAGCAGTTTTTCCTGTGTAAGTCTATGTGAATTGAGGTGGATAAATCTTGAATCTATTTTGATGAAATGTAAAACACAGGTATGTTTACAGACTCTAAAAAATGCTCAAAATATATGGTACTGTACTGAACATGTAAAGGTGTGCAACGGAATGATAAACACCCCATTGAGAGCAACAGCTGCTTAGGGAACTGGGCAGGCAGATGGTTGGTGGCTGGAAACGGTTTTCAGCACTATGCTGGTGGTCTGTGTATTAAACTAGGCAATAGCTATAGGGTGTTCGCTATTTTGTTTTCTGTTCAATTCAGATGATAAAAATAGTCCTAATAAAAACAACTTCTAAACCATCTTCCAGTACCACCTCTCTGACAGTGGGAGAAAATTATCAATAAACAGCCACCACTAAGGCCAGGCTGCAACAGATGTTCTCTGTCCCTCTCCTATGGTTGTCTGCACCATGGCTCTGAATCCACCAGCACCTCCAGCTGGACCGTGAACTTGTTTTTGTCTTTGGTTTATTTGCATCAGTAAGTGGTACGCACTGACCATCAGGGAAGTAGGTCCCTGTTGTCCAACGTCCCCTCATCCTTCCTCCCATTTATTACAATGTTTCTGGAAAAGCAAAGTGAAAGGCTGGGCTGAGAGGCTGGTGGGAGGTGGGTGTGGCTCCCTGAGCTTTTGACATGACAGTCTTCAGTGGACCTGGGGAAAGGGGGTGACCCGGTTCACTCACTGGATCAGCACCTGGCACACTCCTGAGCCATCGAAGCTGACCATGGTGATAGCAAACTGCAGGCGGGAACCTCCCTTTGGACCACCCTGCCATGTAGTGTTTCTGCAGTGTGGGAGGGAGACATGGGCAAGGGCCTCCCCCCCCCCCAGGGGCCCTGAAGAATCTAAACTCGGGTCTCTTCCTTATTCCCCACAAGTAAGGATGTCTGTGACTGAGACAGGAGTAATTGTAATTACAAGCTAGCCTCACAGAAGAAACAGTGTGGGGGCAACAGGGAAGCCATGATGGTCGTCCCTCGAGCTTTAGTCACCACGTGAACAGCAAGATTTTCCTTGCTGTCCCTCGTTTTGTTTGACTAACAAAGAGGGAGGAAAGAAAGATTGGTCCATGGTTCCCATGGCAGAAATTGGCTTTTAATAGCAAGTTCTGAACTGTCAAATACGAATGGCTCTGCTTTCAGGCTTGAGATACATACTTCTTCCATGACTTCTGCAAGTTTGCTCTTGAGATTTTCCAGTTCAATTGCTAATTTCTTCTTCTCCTCCTGAGCAGATACAATTTGATCTCGAAGCTCTGCATTTTTTAAAGGATAAAATAGAAATAAACTTATTTTTAAAAGACTACACCGATTTTGTTTTTAAAAATTGTAAACAGAAATCCCTGTGCAGTTCACAGTCAAGGGTATTTGATAATTAAAAGCAAAGTAACGAACCAAAGGACAGTGAGAATACTGATGGATGTGCGCCCCATGCCACACAGCCACCAGCACGAATAATTGTACATCACTTTATCAATGTACCAGACAGAATTGGGGGGGGTTGTTTTTGCTCTTGTTTTATTTTGCTTTAGATAGGGTCTCCTTTAATCCAGGCTAGCCTCAAATTTTCGATGTAGCCTAAAATGACCTTGAAGTTCTGCCTCTACCTCCTGGGTGCTGGATTACAGGTATGTACCACCGCAACCATCTTATACAGTGCTGGGGACTGAACCTAGGGCTTCATGTATGCTAAACAAGCACTCTACCAACTGAACTACATCCCCAGCCTGAGCCCCAGACTGAGTGTTCTTTGCAATCCATCATATATATGTTCTAGAAAGCTCTCTGGCATTTTAGAAGTACATTTTTATGCTTTCAGCAAAGACAAATTAAAGCATTGGACCAATTTCTTTTTGATTTTATAATGGCCATGGGCCTGTGCCACAATACAATATAAACAAACAATTGGGCAGTTAATAATTTGGAGACTAAGATTCGCAGAAAAAAAAATCTTGATTTTCTGCCAATATATAGCCCTTAAACATTAAAACATTATTTGAACTGACTTGAAAATATAAAGAAGGGTTAATTCTAGTAATTTTCTCTCTGGAGTTGTGGGTGTTTTGTTTCTTCATTTACTTCTATTTTTTATTATTGGAATTTAATGAAAAACTGTGTTACTACAATGAAAAATACTAGCCAGCATAACTGCAAAGGCTTCTGGTGTTAAAGTGACTTGTGCCACTGAAATGTTTAAAAATACCCGTAGATTAGCACAGGCGACTTGGGTTTCTATCCAGATCTACTGTTCGGCCACTTCATCTTTTACCATTTTTAATTTCCTACCCTTCTCCAAGAGCAGTAAGATACCTGCTAGGTGATTATTGATAAATTAAATTAAACTTTCTACGTGAACCCAGCTTGAAGAATCTCTGAGGTTTCATTCAAAATCTCTTTGTCCACTGGCTGGCTAATTCCAAGAGGGAGAACATGAGACCATTATTATTCAAGGCTCAACAGAAGGGAACCAAGCAGAGAAGGTAAGGCTTTCCTCTCCCCCTGCCTCTCTTCCGGCATTAAGTCTACTCTGTCCTAGTTGAAAGTGCTGAAGAGTTGAGTAAGTCAGGTAACATCCTATCTTGACACTTCCAACTGAAATGTTATCTACTAAGTATATTAGAAAGCACTACTTTTGGGTATGGTTAAAATGCTCTACATATTAAACTAAGAACTGTTTTCTTATATAACCAAAGCATTCCAAGAGAGAACCAAACAAAACCAGGGTGTTGACTAAACACACACACACACACACACACACACACACACACACACACACACACACAATTTTGATGCTAGGGGACTAAACTCAGGGTTTTACATGTGTTAAGCGTGTGCTCTTCCACTGAGCTTCACTGTCAGTCCAATAAACACATAGTTGTGTCCATAGTTTCATTTAAAAAAAATATCCTAACACATAGCCAGCCCTCCTATCTTACAGTTATGGTAACTATCTAATTCTGTCCAGATAATACTTTCAAAAGTGTCTAATCCCATGCAAGAAAGCAATCCACACAGCAGAACCGGTGGATCCTTTTGGGATTGTCAATCAGGCTCTCCCCATTCCCCAGGCCAATTAAGTAATTCAATTCGGAAATTCTCATGGGAGTGTGTGTGACCTGTGATGCCCTGAGGAGTCATGCTCAGGTGTCCAGCAGTCTCACCTTTGATTTGCTTTTGACAGTGAACTGAGACACAGGTCTCGGCGGCACCATCAGCATCAGGGGTTGCATCCTCGTCGTCAATGTTGATCTCCTCCGTGATGACATCTGGCCCCAGCTTGGCCATGTATAACATACTGATTCTTTTCAGTGTTTTGTTCTCTTTATTTAGCTAAGGTGGAATATAAAAATGATTATACTTAACAGCAGTCAAATGAGTATGTTGGATTTTTAAACAATAGGCAAATTAAGTACATTTTTGTCTTACATGCTCATCAACATGTACAGAAGAACATAACAATTAGTAGCTTCATTAAGTAAGGTTTTACTCACATATTTTCCTATTAAATTTGTTACTTTAAGTAAGACCTGAGACCTGGATTACAGCCAACCGCAAGTGGAGATGCTAGTTATTAGCAATAGAAAATAATACAAGGCATTCAGATAAAATACCAGTACTTCTACTTTTAATAGTCTTAAAATTCTTTATTTCAAACAAATTTTCCATTTGATGCTGTACTAAGAACACTCCATAATGTTTCATTCCCAGCACCCTCTCTTTTCTGTACATTTCCACTGTTTATCAGGTATCTATGGGAAGACTCAAAGCTAATGAGGTCAGAGATTAGGCACCTGGCCCAACTGGCCCATCAGATCTCTCCTTTAGAAACTTGGAGGCTAGAACAGAGAGGTGAATTCCTGATGTCTAGCTATCCAAGAGGTGCTGGACTGAGGGAGACAGGAAGCTGACACGTGGAGGGAGGCAGGGAAAGAGTGCCCCACGGAGCCCTAGACCCTGGGTTCAGGCCATTCCTAACTGCTCCCAGGATTCTCTAATACTCCTCTAACAAGTCACACTAACAAGTGTTTTTCCTTTGCTTGCTTAGTCTAGTTCAAGATGGTTCAGCTTTTTGCACAGAGTCTTAATAATATTCAATAGTAAAAAGTTCAGGCCTGGTGTAATGGCATGTGCCTAGCAGAAGTAGGAGGATCACCATGAGTTCGAGGCCACCCTGAGACTACACAGTGAATTCTAGGTAAGCCTTGGATAGAGCAAGGCCCTACCTAAGGGGGGGGGGAACAACAACAGCAGCAAATCAAGTTGCATTCCTTTTGTCTCTACAAAAAAACATCTCATTCATAGGATCAGAAAGGAATTCTAGGCCAGGCATGGTGGCACACGCCTTTAGTCCAAGTACTTGGGAGGCAGAGGTAGGAGGATCACCATGAGTTTGAGGCCATCCTGAGACTACATAGTGAATTTCAGGTCAGCCTGTGCTATAGTGAGACCCTACCTCAAAAAAAATAGAAATTCTAATTTGTCAAGGTATTTATTATTTATTTGTTCTTCCCTGATATAGACATGAGTGGAGATTTAGCTTTAATCAACTATCATCGCCCTCTTCAACTAGCACATTTATGCAAGATGAAGACAATACAAAGCACACATGAAGACCTAACTTGGTCCCATATCCACAGACAGAAAATGTGACTCTATTCACACCTTCTCTTCCCAAGACTGAAAAATAAAGTTCTTCCTTCCTTACACACATCAAAAGTGCTGAGCAGGTGATTCCTCCTACTATAAAATGGGAGTTTAGGACTGTAAACACATGTCCTTTATTACATACAGTCTTGGCCACCAACACAAGCTCTGGATTTCATAATTGACATTGGAAATATATGAGCATAGATCACTGAAAAACTAACTACTTTTCCTTACAACACTAAACTTTACACTAAGCTAAACACGATGGCTCTCATCTGTAATCCCAACACATGGGAGGCTGAAGTAGGAGGATCACCACATGTTTGAGGCCAGCCTGGGCTACAATATATATACAGTGAGTCCCAGGACAGCCAGGGCTAGAGTGAGACCCTGCCTCAAACAAACAAAACTGTGATGGTTAGGTTTTGTTGTCAACTTGATCTTTTTAATTATCTTGGGTGGGTCTCTCAGGATGTTTACAGGAAGACAGCCTCTCAGTAGGGGGGCAGGATGTAAGGAAGCTCAGGAGAGCTAGAAGTAAACATCCTTTCCTTTGGGGGCAGTGCAGGAAGCAAATTCCATAGGCTCCGGAAGCCATTAAGTCTGAGATAGAGTTGCAAGACCCCACCCTAAGCCTATATAAATGGGAAAGAATTCTCTCCTTGCCCCCCACCCCTGTTTGCTGTTGCATGTGTAATGTTGGTGAGGGTTTTTTTTCTCTGCTCGAACCAGTGAAAAAGGACCAGCCTCTTTCACTTTTATGGGACTTCCCCTGGATCTGTAGCTTAAATAAATCATTTCCTCCTATAAACTGTGCCTGGTTTGGAGATTCATCCCAGCGGTGTGTGGCTGACTACGACAAAAACCTTACAGCATAATAGGATGTGGAGCATTGGAGTTGTCCAGCTTGGACCCTGCCCTTGTCATAATGTGGGTTCCTCGAGTTTCTCACAAGACATTTCAGTTTGGAAGAATTGCTCCTTATCCCAGTGATATGGGACATAAACAAATCCCAAGTACATAGCCTGGAGCTCAAGAGGCTTCCCTGACCTCTCCAGGGAATCAGGAAGAACATAGGTGTAGCCTTGAAGCCTTCCATTGTTGATACTTCCAGGTAAGTCAATGAGGGTAATCTTCACAGCCCTTTATCTCTGCTCCTCAGTCTGGAGCTCCAGCTTCTGTCTCCCCACATTACACTACAGGATCCTCTTTCTTTTAATGTTACTGATTTTGTTTGATTTGCAAGCAGAGAGAAACAGAGATGAGACACAGATGAGAGAAAATGGCTGTGCCAGGGATTCTAGCCACTGTAAAGGAACTCTAGATGCATGTATCACTTTGTGTGTCTGGCTTTACATAGGTGCTAGGGAATTGAACCCAGGTCATTAGGCTTTGTAGGCAAGCGCCTTAACTGCTGAGCCATCTCTCTAGTACCCTCCCCCTTTTAATCCTTTACCTTGAGACAGGATCTCATGCAGTTACCCAGGCTGGTCTTAAACTCACTCTTTCTTAAGATGGAAAATTCAAGTAAACATTCCTGTGGGTTCTTTGAACCGCTCATGCTATCACTGGTCTCAGCAGAAACTCAACAACCCTTCTTGTCAAGTCTCAAAACTATACCATCTTTTCCCAATGTTACAATGAAATGCCATTATAAGAAGAAAATGAAAAGAACTCAAGACAATTTATAATTCTTCCTCCTCATATTTAAATTAACGGTTCTCAACTCTGCACAAAAGAGCTTTTCAAAGTCCCAGTGTTTATAGCATATACCACACTGAAACCTCAGTCCACAGGGCTTAGCATGGAACTTTCCCAGAGTTTACCAGGAGATTCTGATGCGAAGAATCGCTGATTGAGGATACCGTAGTGCCTTAGTACATAACCCAGCACTGCACTCAACTCTGCCTCCATCTCTAGAGCCAAACTAATCTCTCAGTGTTTCAACTTCCTCATCAGCAAACTCATGAGCAGAGAGAGTGCTTAATATGTAATCAAACTTCTGTAGGTGTTAGCTATCAGGAGTAAGAAGAAATCTAAACTTCTTTGGAAATCATTTATCAGTTCATTTTCTTCAACCAAGGTAGGTATTTGTGCATTTCTTCTTCCTCCATGATGACATCTCAGATCACCATCCATGATAAGATTTGGTCATTTGATAGCTAACAATTTTGTCCTCCTAAGAACTAAATGCCTCTATCAAACCAGGCACCCAGACCATCACTAATTGTCAATAACAACACAACTACTATCTTTAATTCTGTCACTAAAGGAACAGCCAACCAAAATTCTCATTTCTTCTCGGAAATAACATTTTTGTATTTTGGAAGAAAAATACAAGATTTATAAACATGAACTCTCAAGTGAATACTACTTAAACATTTTGAGAACTCTGAATTCATATATTTTACTGAGGCAATTCATCACTTACTCATCTAGTTAAAAGTTAATGGCATGCAGCTTGTAGTCTGGAACTCTCCTACGTCATGAACCAAAAATAAATATTTTTTAACTCTATAGTGGTAGAACCTATTACCACATTTAAATTTGCATTTGAATTCAAGTATTTCTTTTTTTTATTTTTTTTAAATATTTTATTTATTCATTTTTCAAGCAGAGATACAGAGAGAGAGAGAGAGAGAGAGAGAGAGAGAGAGAGAGAGAGAGAGAGAGAGAGCGCGCGAGCGAGCACAGGACCACCACCTTGTGGTTCTGACTTATGTGGGTCCCGGGGAATTGAACCAAGGGCCTTAGGCACTGGAGGCAAGTGCCTTAACCGCTGAGCCATCTCTCCAGCCCGAATTCAAGTATTTCTATTAGGCACAATTTAATGAATAAAGGAACAAAACAGATAAATTAATGGCTCAGTATAATATGTTTTAAAATAAGTGGTTATTTATCAACATAAGGTACGTATTTTAGCCAAGTATCCATACTTGTTTGTAGGGAAAACCATCAGGTCAAACTGTATCATAAGAACATCCCTTTGATGTTGATTTGGAAAAATAACTTCCATAAACTTTTCTGCTCAGAAAACAGAGCCTACCTTCAAAAATGACAACTGATTGGGAGAGAAAATATGCTATGTAGTTTAGTGACTCCACCCAGAAGAAGCCTCCATACCTTGTGTTCAAGACACAGTGTCATTCACATGCCATGAGCACAGTGATGGTGTTTGAATTAGTCAGTTTTTTAATTCATTTCTTTTCAAGGTCCAAGAGTTCATCTTACATCCTCAAAAGCAAATTGCATGTTTATTTTCCTAAATATTCCATACAGAACAGGAGATAAATGGTATATATTAAGGATCCCATGATAAGAAAGAGTCTAGAGACTAGGGAACAAGTGGTTGATAAGCAGCGAAATACACACCAGTCACTTGGCATTTCTGCAATATACTCATGCCTAGGCCTGACTCCTGGACCCAGTGTGGTTCTGGAAGAGTCTTAATAAAACAGTTGTGGTCTACCCCAACGTTTAGAATTAGGCAAGTGTAATTCAGAGAAGTGAATTCTCTCACCAAAACCACCTAGTAAGAGGAAAAGAGGAGATAAGAGAATTTTTAAAGGAGGACACACTGGCCCAACAATGACAGGTCCTAATTATGGTCCTAACTCTGGTCCTAACTCTAGTCAATGCTGTCACTTAGATGACACTCTGCACCGCAGCAAGCAGAACTAACCTATCCAGAACCACCTATTCCCCAAATGGTACAACAAGAAACAAACTTGTTCAGGCTGCCCCTAAACCCTGGCATTCCATGAACTCTGCCACTCCTGAGAGCCAGTCAGTGTCTTCTCTTAAAGGTGACACAATACAGAGACTATCCTTAGGAGCTAGTGGAGTCAGAGCAGCCAATCTGGTTGAAATACAGTTTTTTCTTTGCTCATTCCAAAAGAAATAAAAGAAATGATGGAGTGGGGAGATGGCTCAGAAGTTAAAGGCACTTGCAAAACTTGTCAACCTGGATTTGATTCCCCAGCCAACCAAGTTAAGCCAGGAGCAAAATGCAAACGTGTTACATTTGTCTGCAGTGGCAAAAGACCTTGGTGCACCCATGCCAGTGTGCACATGAGTGTGCGTGTACGCTCACATACACACACACACACACACACACACAGAGAGAGAGAGAGAGAGAGAGAGAGAAAGAGGAGGAGGGAAGGAGATAAGAGGAAGGAAGGGAGGGAGGGAGGGAGAAAAGGAAAGGAAGAAAGAGAAATGAAAAGAGAATTAAGAGAATTCACCATGGACTTTTTTGGAAAACTCCAAGGATGTGTTAACAGAGAGCAATGGAAGCATATCTTTAAAAGCATTGGTCCATACTGCCACAAGTTGTCAGACCAGTATCAGGAGAGAAGTTACATACACACACACACACACACACACAGTATATTCTTGGCTAGGCTCTGATGGAATATCTTATGAGTTCTAATGCAGTGTCATTATGCAAACAACTAAGCAAACACCACTAGCGAGCACACTGCTAATGTGTACAAGTTAAATACATTTATTTATTTCTCTTATCTATTGGTAGCTGGGCTTCAGCCACATTCAAAGAAAGACTTTGGAGGTGGGTGGTTGTAGGCAATGGGGGAGAGGGGAGGGGAAGAAACACAACCAGCATTACTAATGAAATTTGGTTGAAAATTGCTGTAATCCATTTTCTGATGAAGTGGTGCAGATGCATTTTACCCAAAATACATAAGACAGAGATAAAAACATTCTTTCATGATAATGTACTTCTGATGAGACAGAATATAGAAAATTACACACTTGGAAAAATCATCAGCGAGGAGCAATCAGCGGAGCAGGGGAGGTCACCTTCCGCACGCCCTCACTTTGCTTTCACAAATAATCACCTGCAATGTAAGGCTCGCTCAGGGCGGACTTTTTCATCAGATTCAGGCAGAAAACATTCGCTCTCTTCTGTGTCATACCAGGTTAGGTTTAGCATTGTAACCAAATGCAGAGGTCTAGTCCAGCAGTCAACTCCGAGGACCAGCTTCCATAAGCCAGCAAGGGACAAGCATGGAAATGCACCCAGACAAATGCCGCTTGTAAGTCCTGTGGCAGTGCATGAGGCAGACACTTACAGAAAGAACCACAGCCCAGGACGCTCAGATCTCACAGCACCTTTCCTCCCAGTGAAGCAGGGAATGGATTCCAGAAGTAGAAAAACAAAACAGGAGAGATTCCATCCAAGCTCAAGGCTCACTCACCTTTGTCGCCAAAGCTTCGGCACTCTCTCGACACGTCTTCTCAATTTCAAGATGGTTCTGCATGAAATTGACTTCCTCTATAACCATGTGAGAAACTAGGAATGAGGGGGAAAAAGAGTCTCAGCATTCAGAGATTAGTCAGCGCTTCCAGAGCCCACACATCGCCCCGTGAGAAGAATGCTTCCATTCTTCCTCAG
>PVHP010000717.1:90000-130279 GCA_004024765.1 Zapus hudsonius
GCCTAACACAGGAGGCAAAACCCTGACTTCCTCCCTGGATCAATCATGCTATGATGAATCCAAACATAAGAAACCTGAACCATCCCTGCTTTACACAGCGCACCAATCCACTATCAATAATTCAGACACATTAACTAGTAACAAGACCAGAGAGGTACTCTCTCCAAGGTGGCTGGTGTCAGCACAGGTGTAAGTGTACACCACCAACCCTCCACTAGGGAATGAGAATGTCCCAATCACAACCCATATGTTCACAGATAAGAGCTTTTTCTATCATAGCATCTTGGACTCCAGAGACGGATAATCCCAACAAGGTGACCCTTAGATTTTCTTTGTTGTGTTCAGATGCAGAAATCAATTGGCTATTGAAATTTAACTGTAATACTGCATGTTTGTGGCTGTCTTACCCTCTGGGAGAGTATGACATATTACTGTGCAGTTACCAAGTCAACACTGTACACCTAACTGGTACACCTGCTGAACAGTGACAGGGGAAGGCCTAATGTGAAAGGAAAGGGACGATTTTCCTTGCAATGGTCTAGCTTTTTGCCCATGACATATTCCCATATGACACTTTTGGGTCTGAACAACTATATTCTGACTAGGGGAATCAATAATAGATTTCTATCATATAAAAATAACTTAGCAAAAAATTCAGAAGAAACTTATTATCTCCAAATATAATTTTCCTTAGTGAAAGCGCTATTTTTAACATTAAAACTGTCTAAGCTATGGAAACATATAACTATTTTTTTTCTCTTTCTTTTACCATTTTATTGAGTGATATTAAGTTGTAAGCATATTTAATCTACACAACTTGGTGAGTTAGGGTAAGTATTCACTCAAGAAACCATTATGACCATCAAACGACAGATATACACATATATACACAGATATATGTGTAGTTATACACATATATACATAGATATACACAACCTCCCAAAGATTCCTCCTACCCTACTCATTCACCCGTTTACTCATTCATTCATTCATTCATTCATTCATACAGCTGGAAATCAAACCAAGAACTTCATGTCGGGTGTGGTGGCGCACGCCTTTAATCCCATCACTCAGGAGGCAGAGGTAGGAGGATCACCATGAGTTCAAGGCCACCCTGAGACTGACTACACAGTGAATTCCAGGTCAGCCTGGGCTAGAATGAGACCCTACCTTGAAAAACCAATAAATAAATAAATAAATAAATAAATAAATAGAACTTCACATATGCTAGGCAAATACCATACCACTGAATTACACTCCCCTGCCCCTACTGATTTCTTTAGAACACTTACCATATGATGTGCAGCAGTTTGGGTAGCAACATACCAAAATGTGTACAGTAGATCTAATTCCTTTTCTATGAATTGATCTCAGAAACTAATCAGATCACTGTAAAGATTTATGTATCAGAGTACTTGCCAGACATTATTTATAATAAAAAATAGAAATAATCTATTGATGAAAGAATATACAAGTTATAGTACTAGCAATCTGATATATAATATCATATATTATTAGATGCAATCTCTAATAAGGTATACAAGATGATCTGTATGACATGTGTAGCACTGCAGAACAGTGAATGAGAGCTACGAATGTCAGCATAAATCCCAAGAACCATAACGTGGAGTAAAAGTAGAATACATGAAAATTATACCTAATGCACAGGAAAACACTGCATATATTTGCATTCATATATTTCATGATCTGCAGAATATAAACAAAATTATAAGAACATGAAACATAAGAATACATATAAGACTATAACAGTGGCTATCCCTTGGGAGACAGGGAGGGAACAAGGCTAGGGAAGGGTGGCATAGACTCTGCCAATATCATCACTCACACACACACACACACACACACACACAACATACGTATTATATATTATAAAATATAATCGCCAACAATTGAAACGGATATATATTTCTACTGATACACAAAGCACAATGACACACAGTGTACTGAATAAAGTAGGGCATAAAATGGAAAGTAAAATATATACTTTTGTAGAGACATGTATTACAGAAATAGAAGATATTGAAGGATGGGCTAAAATATTAAAACGGTTTCTCTCAGGGAGCCAAGGTAATAGTCTATTTTTCTCTGACTATTTGCATAGTAAAATTTTCATATAACATGTTCATATTCTATAAGACCTTTATAAGACAATAATGCTTATTCTTCTATTTCTTCACAAAGGAAAAAAAATCACAGTGATGCCAGGGTATTTTGTGGGGCAGATAGACGATTTTTGTCTTCTTGATTATATAGCCAATGGTTCTCAATCTCAAAAGTCATGTGCTTATAATAACTGCTGAAATGCTTACATACTTTTTTGAAATTCTTCCAGTTTTTTAACAGCTTCATCTCGTTCTTGCCGAATTTTGTCACACTGGAATGAAAAGGAAAAGGAAATGTTAAATGTGTATGATAAATTTTAATTTTGACAAAATGACAATAAGAGCAAACTATGACCTCAGAACCATTTTATTAACCAAATATCTTTCACTGGCACCGGATGCCTGATATCTGCTGGGCTAGCCTGGGATGTGTTCCATTAGTATCTGGCCACATTTGTGGGATCTTCCAATGATGTCACCTGTGTGTCCTCAGTAACAGACGAACTGGTTATTCTTTAGTTAAAATGTATCCTTTCTTTAAGAGAATGTTTGTGCCTCTTTGTAAGAAGGCTAACAGAATGAACCTTCTGCTCATGTGTAAGCCAGCTTCCCAACCATTACCACTAATGGAACACTGGTGAGCTCTTGTAAGCAAAGGAAAAGTGACTGAAGGAAGGAAGGACAGGGGCTGTCACACACTTGTGCCAAGAATAAAAAAATTTCTCACTCAAGAATGAAAAAACAAAAAGATCCTGCTGTTTTCAGAATTCTGATTATAAGAAGGCAGCAAATTAAAAAAAAGATAAAATACTGCACAATAAGTTTGTCTCATTCACATAAACTGATTTTTTTATTCAGCAAGTTGGGACAGCTCATTGAAAAGACTTAAGGAGACAAGGCTTTTGTCCTAAAAGACAAAAGTAGCTATTATAGCATGAAGAACTTTTAGAGTATCTGGCATATGAACAAGTGTCTAATATTTCAATAGGACATGAAGTTATAAATTTTTTTTAAAAACCAAATGTTCATTAGGACAACTGGCCTCAGTTTACCCTGAATTTTATAAAACCGAGAAGAATAATACATTGTCGAGATATTTTCACCAAAAGTTCTTAAAATTTTAAGAAGTGATTTTTAACTATGAGAGTCATGGTTAAAATTTTAATTTTCTAGGAATACCTTAGTCCCTAAGAAAACCATATAAATAAATCCCAGCTCTAAGTTATATTTGATCTCTAACAGCCAGATAAATATATTAGGACATTTCGTCTTGTTGGGATTTTTCTTTCCTTTCCTGTGCTAGATAGAGATCAAGCACCTACTTCCACCACGAAGCTATATCCCAGCCTGAGCTATGCATGCTTTTAATTTCATATTTCAATGGCTTAAAAAATTATGATGTCATTGGTAATTTGATTAAAAAAAACTATAAATTAACAGTACAGCTGGCATCAAAGGTTGAGAATTCCCCAATAAGTGAGTCAGGCTGGACCACAGATCATATTCTACAGAAGACATATTCTGTAGAAAGTAAAATAAAATAAAAATGGCCCCACCTCATAGTGTTTCTAGGTCCAAATGAACAGATAAACCACACTTTACATGTTTTTGGCATTCCAAGTTCTCTTCAGAGCTCTGCATTCTCACAACAACTTCCCCCACTTAAGTAGAAGACTCTAAACAATATAACCTGTAACTCTATGTCACTGTTGGCAGTTGCTTCTGGAATGTTCCTTGTGTTTTCTCAAGCTGGCTCCTGTTTACTTTGGACTTCCCCAAAACTCCTGCCAGTATGACCTCCTCTTCCTAACAATGCACAGTATTGTAAAAGGCAATCCTAATTTCTGATGAAACTCAGAGGCTTGAGTCATGGTAGCCAAGTGCAGCATGGCTAGTGTTTTACTTTCTGATTAATTCTACTTCCTCATGTGGAAGTATAAAGTGCTCTCTCTCTCTGTGAAGAAGTGTCTTCATCTAAGAGTTGGCTCTTCAGGGCGATGCTGCTAACAATGTCATTTGGGCCCCTCATGTACCACTCCAAGTCACATTTAAAGGAATCAGAGATTCATTCAGTTCTCGCTTTCACGGCTCTACTTTTCACTGAGACTTTGCATGACAAGACATCAACAGGGGTGGGGCTACATCTGGTCAGACCTGGAACAGGCCGTCCAGTCCACCACACAGCACCACCAACGCAACTCCCGTACCCTGGTTAGTCCACACTAACTGCCCAGTGATGCAACTTGATGTCTATGCTCTCTGCTCTTTTTCAATATTTTTATTCATCTATTTATTTACAAGGAGAGAGAGGAAGGGAGAGAATGGGCATCCCAGGGACTCTAGCTGCTGCAAACGAACTCCAGATGTATGTGCTATCTTGTGCATCTGGCTTTATGTGGGTACTGGGGAATCAAATCCAGCTCATTAGGCTTTACAGGCAAGCATCTGAACCTCTAAGCCATCTCTCCAGCCCCATCTCGGCTCATTTTTAAAAATATTTTTATTTATTTGCAGAGAGAGGGGTTAAATATGGGCCAGGGCTTCCTGTTGCTGCGTAAGAACTCCAAACACATGCACCCCTTTGTGCATCTGGTTTTACGTGAGTACTGGGGAACTGAGCCCAGGCCTGCAGGCTTTGCAAGCAAGTAAGTGCCTTGAACTGTTAAGCGGCCTCCTCAGCCCCATGGTCTCTGACCTTAAGGCCCAGCAGACAGGAGCTAGTGAATAATAGGTGTGTTGACATCAGTCTTAACACAACATGCAGGAAACACGTTTCTCCAGTGTCCCGCTCACACTAACCCTCCAGTTACCACCAATCCCTTCACAAGCTGTCTCTCAACCCCAGCTGTGTTCCATCAGGAGTCTTCATGTTGCTTTGCTTTCTATTTTCTGCAACCACATTATGATAGAACTGGCAGCCAGTGGATTTACCATCTGCTCTGCTGAAAAGCTGAAACGGGTGTGTGTTGGAGGGGGGGGGGTCACACGTGCTGCAAATGCAGCGTTCTGATATTCCAAACCAGAACTGATCAAAATGAGAACGACGCACCTCCTTACCAAAGCAGAGTCCAAGCACCCACTTATTCCATCATCTTAGGTGAACCCAGAAACCCATCCTGCAATCTTCCTCCCATTCTACCAACAAGGAGAAGTTAGCGAGGAGTCTGGGCCCTTCTGGAAAAGTATTTCATCTCTATGCCACACAGAAGCCCCTCACCCATCCCACCCTTTCCTCTCCTCTGCCCTGCTCGCAGCTGCACTGTCTGTAAAAAAAAAAAAAAAAAAAAACCAGCTTCTTTTTGTGTTGTGAATTGCTTGTGAAAACTCTGAAACAGCAACAGATGTTCTCTGGGCCACATCACTTAATTATGAAACCCAACAATGCTCTGCAGCCCAAGGCTGGGGTAGAACCCAGCGGCCTGAGTGCTGGCCGTTTCAATCAAGCTGCTCTAGGGACTCCGGCCTTAGCTCTTTCTGAAGTAGTGGACTGACTGGATGATGGCCCTGAGAGTGGCGAAAGCCCTTAGTATCAGAAGCCCAGGCTCGTTTCCCGATCTCTTCCTTGAGCCTCAGACCTTGTCAAAAAAAAAAAAAAAAAAAAACAGGATCTCACAATACTGGCTGGTGATAGCCTGCAGAGAAAGTAGGTGTGAGCTAGCCTCTTCCCTACTTCCCCTCTACTGTGCAGCTCACCTATGACTGTCAACAAACGTGTCTTTCTCGGGGTTCAGTAGAAGTACACAGAACTGATACTGACAGCATGATATATAGCTTTATATTTTGCTGTGTGTGGGGTTTATGCAAGGAAAATGGCAGCAATCGAACTTGCACTAACACAGACGTTCATTTCCAGGAAGGTTGTCACCCTGAAGAAAGGGCACACACCTCCAGGAGTGGACAAGCTTTCCCAGGGAAACACCTTGCAGTTGACCCAAGTAGAGTAGCTATCTCCTATAATCAATGACTATCTCCATTTCCTTCCTCTGATCACTGACACTGCATCTCCACTGTGTTGAACCGTGTGAAACTTATGGTCTACCCAAAAAACGAGACAATGAAATGAACAAAGACTCTTGCTAAAGTGACAGACGTGGGCACTGCCATAGGAACACATGGCAGAGGCAGCTGCACTGAGTTCAGAGGGGTTTTTACACCACGCTATTTCTCTTGAAGTTCATTCTTTCTATGCCCATTTCTATCTCAAAATGTTTTGAAACGGAAATGTACAGAGCTTCCGAATCAGTCACCTTCATCTGTCTTCAAATCCTAGGTGGTACAACAACGAGAGGACCATCAAACCGCGTTTAAGAAAAAAATCAACAATTCTATTGTTCTACCTAAGTAAGCCTGTCTACCACTCAACTGTGCTTTCTGGATTTCTACACGTTTACCCTTAAATCATACAATACATTAAATCATTCCCCACAAGGATGGAATTCCTTTCACTCTCTGTCTCCTTTGGTGTTCTTTCTTCCAATTCAAAGTTCTTTCCCTCCAATTTTCACAGGCGATAAAGAAGAGGGAACAGCCCCCACCCAAGCTGTCTCACAGCATTCTCCAAATTCTAGGTATTGTGTGTGACATGCAAACATGTGTCATCAGAACTGAGATCCTGCTCTTTGTTTCTGGATAGATTGCTGTTAATATGAGACTCATTTTCACTTTCAAACTGCTAAGTAATTACTTTTTCTCTGGCACAACCACTTGCCACTCTGTCTCAAAGAAACTGCATGTATGTGGATGTATTATGCATGAACAGTTAGCATAATGGATGTGTATCTTGCTCTTTAAAGTGGCTTCTTTATTGATTTTTTTTAAAAAATAAAATACTTGGGACCTTCACCTCTGAATATTACACGAGAGGAAGAAGTTTTAACAATAGACAATCGAGCCAAGATGCAAACAGTGTCATATATCTTGGGAAGTGCCTGTCTCGTTCCCTTTCACTCATTGTTCCTGGCAGGCTGACAGAACCGCCCAATGCCTGGGTACAGCAGCTCCCCCAAATGACTTCTAATCAGCCACTTAAACATTTATGCATTTCAAAACTCGACCCCGGAACATAATATTAGACATAAATCCTTGCTATTTAATGTCAGACATTCCTCTATTATACAGAGCTCCTTCCTTCCTTTCATGCTCACTACACACACACACACACACACACACACACACACACACACACACACACACACACCCCACCTGGGAAATGGGAATGCTATGCCACTCAAAGCCCAGTGAGGCTTCCCCCCACCTTAATGGGAAAAACACCACCACAACCCCCAACTATCATGACAAAGATCCCCAGTGAGTCCTAAGAGAATGACCTTCACGTAGCAAAGCAGGACGGACATCTAACACGGGGACACCAGCAAAGGGACACATCTGGTTGATTCTAAAACATAAAGTCAGCCATTTTTCCAGATCCCAAACTCTAGGTCTAGAGGTTGTTACCCTCAGTGTGATAGGCTCTTGAACTTTCTACACACTGCTGATGCCCATTTAGAAAATGGACCAAAAATAATGAAAAGTAGCCACCTTTTCATAATCTCCACTGATTCTGAAGTTAATACGCATATACATACATAGACATCTCAAGTTTTTATATTTTAATAAATCTAAAACCCTATTCTTATTCCCTATTTAATATTTTGATTTATCAATGTGACAATATGATAAAGGCTCTGTAGATAGTTCTTTCCAGTAACTAACACCCCCACCAGGCTTATGCAAGCAATCCTCATTAAACTGAGGGTTTCAAAGAAAGAAAGATGTGAGAATATGTAGAAGTCTAGTTGGGAAGAGGAAGTAGGAGGGAGCAATGGGGATGAATATGTTCAAAACAGACTTATACATGTATGAAACTGTCAAAAATAAATTTTAAAATTCCAACAAAAAAAATTTTACTTGTGATACCTTTAGAAAAGCCTTTAAAAAAAAATGAAATACAAGCCGGGTGTGGTAGTGTGCACCTTTAATCCCAGCACTGAGAAGGCAGAGGCAGGAGGATCACCATGAGTTGGAGGCCACCCTGAGATTACATAGTGAATTCCAGATCAAAACACAAAACAAACAAAAAACAAAACAAAATAAAAAGAAAGGAAGAAAGAGGGAGGAAAGGAAGGGGAGAGAGAGAGAGAGAGAGAGAGAGAGAGAGAGAGAGAGAGAGAGAGAGGGAAACAGCAAGCACTAAAGGAGACAAAGTCTGTTACATGTGAGAGAACCTTATTTCATTCCACTGTGGAGCTGTAGACATGCACACAATAATTGTGTCATTTATCATGGCTGTCAATTGGCCTGTGTACCCCGGTAAAGTGGTTTTACTCCAGTTGGGAAGAAGGCTCAGTGGTTAAAGGCACTTGCCTGAAAAGCTAACCAACCCAGGTTTAATTCCCCAGTGCCTATGTAAAGCCAGATGCACTAAGTAGCGTTTAGAGTTTGCAGTGGCAGGGGCCCTGGTGTGCCCATTCTCTCTATCTTTAAATCTTTCTTGAACAAATAAAACTATTTTTTATTAAAAAAAAATAAGGTAGTTCAGTGGATTGACAGATGGTTCAGCAGTTAAGGCACTTGCCTGCAAAGCCTAACAACCTGAGTTCGATTTCCCCAATTCCCACGTAAAGCAAGATGCACAAAGGGGCGCATGCATCTGAAGTTCGTTTATAGCCGCTGGAGGCCCTGATGCTCCCAGTATCTCTCTGTGTCTGTCTCTCTTTGCTTGCAAATAAATAATTTTTTAAAATAAGGTGGTTCACCCATTCACCTTCACCTTCCCCCACCGAAAAAAAAGTCTGCTGCTTGCAGAACTCATAGCCTACCATCCCATGGAATATTCTGGAAATCCCATTGAGGAGGATCCTCAGTGGAATAGGGGCAGGGAGGAGAGAAATGGGGGTACTAATACAAGATTTGTATACATAGAGTTTCACCTTATTAATAATAATTAATTAATTAATAAGGTGGTTAAAAGTGGGTACACTCTGATGCAAGGTCCCCTTGCTACCCCACAGGGACTGACTGAGGCCTGCATGCCCCCCCATGAATATCATAACCCCACTAAGGAAGACCCAGAGGAAATGGGAGCAGGACCAAGGGAATAAAAAGGCTAAAACCTGTTGTAATATAAAAAATAAAATTTAAAATACAAAAAAAAAAAAGGCTAGGCACAGTGGTGCATGCTTTTAATCCCAGCACTCATGAGGCAGAGGTAGGAGGATGCAGTGAGTTTTAGACCAGCCTGGGACTAGAGAGTGAATTCCAGGTCAGTCTGGGCTAGAGTGAGACCCTACCTCCAAAAAAAAAAAAAAAAGTAGTGGTTTTACTCAACAGTAAAACTTTCCTAAATTTTCCTTTACATGCTGGTGCCTAGAGACCCTCAACAAAAAGATTTTCCTAAGACTTAAAAAGCCCACTGCTGTTCACCAACATTGATGACTTCTCTCTCCCATAGGGTTGCATGCAGCCATAGCTTTTTCCAGCTTTCTGTCAGCTGGTTAACAGGGAGGGAGGAGGTTTCCAGCTCAGCTCCAGCTTGATTTCTCAGTGACATGCAGCCCAAGCCTATGTGTTCTTCAGCAATAAGGTCTTACCATCTCATTCTGATAAACAACCAAGAGCCTTGGCAATGGTCTGTAATGTTTTGGGAGCCTCAGGAACCTCCCTAGCTAACAACTCACTGGACAGTATCCCATCCCTGGCTCTGAAATTTTTCCAGAAACAATCTATGGTTTCTGGGTATGCATGGCCAGCCAGACTAAATGGTACAATAGTGGCACGTCTATTGTGGGAGAGACCAGCAGCTCTCTAATTGGACTGGAGACCTGCTCCATGGGAGGGAATACATGCCTGGTACTGAAGACCTAGTCAAAAGCCTGGTGGGAAAGGTCATGAGTCCTAGGGGATTAATGCCTGCTGTTGTCCACCTAAATGCCTTATAAGCACTTTTTTAGAAAATGAGTATGCCCATATAATAATGCTACTCTCTTGTCTAGAGAAGCTTCTCTTTTTCAGTGACCACTGGGATAACTCAAAAGACACCATAGTGCTGAGAAGTGACAGTGGAGTGTTCAGCACTGGGACATCTCTGTCACACCTCCCGAGGCTCAGGGTCTACTGTGGAAGAGGTGGTGGAAAGATTGTAAGAGCCAAAGGAAGGGTAGGACTGCTTATAATGCAAACTTCCAGACACAAAATGGCCTTGATATTCATGACTTCGCAGTGCCCAACACTAACAACACAAGACCTCCATAATAGGAGGAAAAGATGATGACACTGAAACAAAATAGAGACTAATTGAGAGGGGGAGGGGACATGATGGAGGATGGATTTGAGAGGGCAAAAGTAGAGGTGAGAAGGGAATTATCATGGTTTATTGTCTATAATTAAGGAAGTTGTCAATAAAAAAGCTTTAAAAATGGCTGGAGAGATGGTTCAGTGGTTAAGGCACTTGCCTCCAGAGCCTAAGGATCCAGGTTCAATTCCCCAGTACCCGACCCAATTTCAATTCTTCAGTACCCACCTAAGCCAGATGCACAAAGTGGCACATGCATCTGGAGTTCGTTTGCAGTGGCTATGCCCATTCTCTCTTTCTCTGTGTCTGTCTGTCTGTCTCTCTCTTTCTTTCTGTCTGTATCTCTCTGCTTGCAGGTAAGTAAATCTTTTAAAAAGGTTAAAAAAATATTTTCCTTATAGATTCCAACATATCTGATCCCATCTTCAAAGGCATTTATAAAAGCCGTAGGATGGCAACATTCCACTGGTCCTAAAAGGGAAGCTGCAAAGGAAAAGGTTGGCTGAAACACCGGTCCACCTAAGTCCCATCCCCACAGACACATTACAGTGGAATCTATATGCATACACTAATTTTATAATAGAGTTAGTTTTTCCACACAAACCAAAAGATGGCCAAGACATATGACCCCCCAAAATACTGAGCCTGGTAATTTGCTGTGGAAGATGCTTTAACCAATAATAAAGAATGAAAATCAAGGGGCTGGGGAGATGGCTCAGTGAGTAGAGGCCTGAGTTCCATCCCCATCATCCACATAAAAACATTGGGCATGGCCAACACACACCTGCGACCTCAGTGCTTGCTGAGGGAAGCAGAGACAGGAGGACCGCTGGAGCTTCCTAGTAAAGCCAGTCTAGCTCCAGGCCAGTGAGACTTTGTCTCAGGGAGATAAGGCAGAAGATTGATAGAGGACACTGGACATCCTCCTCTGGCCGCCACACACCAGCACATGGGGAGCATGCATATACCACACACTACCCACAAACAGAGACAGAGAGAGAGAGAGAGAGAGAGAGAGAGAGAGAGAGAGAGAGAGAGAGAGAGAGAGAGAGAGAGAATAAAAATCAAAACAAGGCCTCTGGGGGAAAACAAGACTCGATTACCTGCTTGTTAAGAGTACTTGGTCAGAAGACCCAGATCTAAATCCGAATTTGTCACTAATTACCCTTGTGACCTCAGGAAACTCACACCAGTCCGAAGTTCCTGTTCCCTCCTTCATGAAACACAGAGTTGTTTAGAATAGTTCACGAGGGAGTCAAGAAGATATTCGTGTCCCACAGTAACTACTACATAAACAAGCCTGTGCAGAGACAGCACAGCAGGGCGGGAGATGCCACCAAAGGACACAGGTTCTTCCACTGACATGGCCCCTGGCCTGGCAACGCAGACAGTTAGACTCAACTGAGGCGCACAGAAGGGAGGAAGATGGCCGCCCATGTTTGTGATGGAGTCTGGATAAAGCTCATCCAGCCAGGCACAAGAAAGTGCTTTCCCGGAGAAAACAGTGGCCTCCATTTACCACCTCCGGAACTAACGCTGCTTTTACTCATTCTGTTGTATGAAAGGCTTTTATTATATGCTCCCCTCTTTTGTAATACAGCCTCCCCCCCACTCTTTGGGGGGAAAATCTGCAATCATAAGCAAGCTAGTCTTTTAACAGGAGGTAAACAGTGGGGCGAACTTCAAACCACCCTATTTTGTTTTACCCAAGACACAGCATTCCATATTGCTTTCATTCTTTTCTTCCCATTTCGGTTAATAGTTATTTTTAAAGAATCAGGACAGAAGTAGGTCAATACAGCTTAGAGATGTTTCAAAAGTATCAGTCCACACTTTGCACAGAGACCCACCTAAACAGTTAACGGGCAGAGGTCACTTAAAATTCTTATTTTACCTATAATTTCACATGCATAACAGATGGTTTACTCAAAACCTCACTGTGAAAAGTGGCTCTGGTTTAAACAACCATTGACACCACCAACAGGAAGGACACCAATAGGTGTTTATAGAACATCTATTTTAAGGGTAGTGCTAGACTTGAAAATGAGCAAGGTTTAAAGAAGAGAAAAAAACCAACCAAACAAAAAAAAAACAAAACCCAGGGCCCCTTCCCTCTTCTGCTGTGTCTTCGTGGATCCCTCTCTCCAGCACATGAAGACATGTTCCAGTTTGCTTTCCACCCTCAGACCGTGAAGTTCAAGCCAAACTGTTCAGTATTAACCCCTCCAACCCACCCTGCTCTTCCTGGCTTAACAGAGCCAGGAGCGGCTGGGAATGAGACTCCATCCTTCTCCTCTCAAAGCTGGAGGATAGTTGAGTATCTTAGCGAAGAGCATGCAATTATAGCTTTGGAGACTTCAGAGTCCCAGGACCTAAGCAAATCCACCACACTCAGCAAGCATTCAAAAATCTCAGCCAGACATTTTTTTTGCAAATAGGAGAAAATTAATTTAACAGTTAAAAACAAGACTTCCAGAGCCCTTGAAATGTTAACCAGACTTTGCTGTATACACACATAGACTGTTGTTCAACTTGTGATCTATCATCAACAGAGACAGAAGAAACAAACGTAGTAAGGGCTTATGAAGTCATCTGGTAAACCTCACAGAAATGGGTAGTGCTCTATAGAACCCAACAGCTCTAGGTCCCAAAACCAAACATCTCAGGCCTTCAATTTGATCCCTGAAACCCCAAATCTGACTGTTAGAAGGGAAGTACAATTCTTGAGGACTTGCCACACAGTCAGGTGTGCAGTTAATCTTCAAGAGCTGTGCCCACTGGGGCATACAACATGGAGTTTATATTAGCTTGAGCCACACATGCAAGAGAAGCTTGGGGGACCTCTTCTAATTCATATTTCACTGAAATTGGTGGAGGAACAGTGCATCAGACTGCCTCAGATTTCCCACATGTAAGAAAAGGGAAAAATACAAACCTTCTCCTTTGTTTTCTGGTTCTCTGCCCGAAGGTCTTCATATTCGCCTATTGCTGAAAGAAAGAAAGAAAAAGCAATATTACACCTTCATCAGAAGTTTAATGAGGGAAAGCCTGGGAAGCCAGAAAACCCCTATCAGCTACCAACTAGGTTAGCTAAGGTGGAAAAGAGGCCAGAGTAGAGAACAGGGATGGGGAGGTGGCTCTTGTGTGCAAAGCCTGCTAGCCCAAGTTCAATTCCCTAGTACCCATGTAAAGCCAGATGCGCTGAGTGGTACACATGTCTGGAGTTCATTTGCAGTGACAAGAGGTCCTGGTGTGCCCATATTGTCATTCATTTTCTCTCTCTCTCTCTCTCTCTCTCTCTCTCTCTATATATATATATATATATATATATATATATATACACATATATATACATATATATACATATATATATATCTTAAAAAGGAGTAGAGAAAAAAAAAGAAATTACAGCAGATGAGATCCCTGCCCCCATCCCTAGGTTCAAGGAAGACCTGTGGGCAAGGTGTGACCTATGACAAGTCCTTCTCTCTGATGCTCAGCACAAGGTCCTGTGAAAGAATTCAGGTGGGTGTTCCCTGAACTTCATCTATGGTGCCATAATCAGAGGTTTATGTAGAAACATGGCCTCTAAAGGTGCAGTAGGCTGGCACTTTCAGCTCAATGTCACACAGTTACTTATCCAGGACTAAAAGTTTAGGCAATGCACACTCAGCTAAGAACAACCGTTTCCAGGCAGGATGGTCAGCCCCGAATCCTACCGTACTCAGTCTACTTTGCTCAGTCTATGTAAACTTCCTACAACATGGGAGAAAAAGAGATTTCTACTTAAATTCCTCCGTTAGGGAAAGAAAATGACCTGAACCCCCATATTCATGTTTTAGCAAAAGCACCATTTTTTCGGTATCTTCAGAACTGAAACTAAGAAGTTTGGAGTAACAACCAGAGATTGATAACACAGAAAAACATAAGGCAAGCAGAGAACTGCTGGTCACCCACTCTTAGCTCCGTTTACCCTTCCTTCCTTCCTTCCTTCCTTCCTTCCTTCCTTCCTTCCTTCCTTCCTTCCTTCCTTTTGTGTATGTGTGTGTGTTATGGTGTGTGTGATGCAAGGGGTGAGCACCTGTCGCATACATACACATGTGGTGGGCAGGTGTGTGTACAAAGTGTGCACTCCCGTGGAGGCCAGAGGAGAACATGGGGTGCAGGGGATCAGACCCAGGTCCTCATGCTTGCATAACAAGAGCACTAACTTGCTGAGACCTCTTCCCTGCCTGCAGACTTGGACAAAGAGGTTTCCATTTGTAAGAATAATATGAACATAGAAAACAAAATTCTAAAGCCAGTGGCATCAATAATATCCTGGATGTGAGCCAAGTATGGTGGTATATGTCTGTAATCCCAGCATTAAGGAGAGACTGAGGCAGGCCAATTCTAAGTTTCAGGACAGCCCATCCCAACACCTGCTCAAAATAAAAAATAATAACAATTCTACAAATACATAATTATCCCTAGAGTAGAGAATGCTCACAGAAACAAGCAATGTGCTTTCTCTCCTCCATGGTGACTCAAGGGGCTCAGAACACCGCTGCACACATACCCTGAAGTGTTGGAATATTAGATAGTTCATAAAATGGTTTTGAATGAACACATGTGAAGATACAGTCTTTTTGAAAATAATTATATTTTCAACTGAAAAGATTTGATGAGCCACAGAATGAAGCCTCTTGACCTTCATTCAGCTCCCCGTCCATACCCACCATACACCCCAACAGCTAAGGATACACTAGGTGTCCTCGAATCTGGAAAATCAATGTCATAATATGCACTTATGCCATTGGGTAATCTATGGTCATAGCACCAATACTATTACTATGTCTAATATTGTTTTAAAAATAAATATAACCATATTGTATTGAAAGACTCTGACTTGATATTTAAAAGTATGTGTAGATGAAGTTAAAAAAAATCGAAACTGACTTGACACTCTATGACCGGTGACCTACTTTGTAGACACACACAAAAACAGTAATGGCTCATAAAGCCATAATCTCATATTGACATTAAGATTTTTTTCTATTTAAAACACCAGTTAATGGCTTTGAAGGCTTTTCTAGAATACCCATACTATGCCTCCATTGACCCAGATGAAACACACACACTCCCAACTGTCAGCTCTTTAATTAAAATCATTAATTAAGAACCCTTCACCTATCATATTTTAGTGGAAACCACAGAAAATACGCTTTCTTGTGACTATGTGAAACTTAAAAAAAAATAATCAAGGCACCTAAGGAAAGGGAAAGCAGGAAGAATTCAACCACTTGGTAACAGCCAGGGAAAATTGCAGGATGAGACATAAAAAGAAAAATACTCATTTATTTGAAGGTAAGAAACCAAACTCACTTCCCTAAACAATATCCATGTGCACACACACATACACACACACACAAATATATACATGTGATAAGTATCACAGTGAAGGCCAGTGTGACACAATGGTAAGGTACTTCTTTTCTGGCATAATAAGGACCACACACACACACACACACACACACACACACACACACTAATACAATAGTAACAATAGTGAGGGAATTACTATTTTACTAGTTGCCTCACAGTTTAAGTTTTTGTTTTTATTTTGTGTGTGTGCTGTGGGGAGGGGTGACCGTGTGTAAGCATGTATACATGTATATGTGAAGAAGTCAGAGGTCGACGTGGGGTGTCTTCCTCAATCTCTCTCCACCTTCCTCTTTGAGACTCTTGGGGAACCTAGAAAGCACCAATTTAGCTAAACTGGCTAGCCAGAAGGGCAATCCTTCATCCATCCTGTGTCTGCCTCCACAGAGCTTGGATGCAGGCTCACACTCGCCGGGCCTGGCTTTTATGTGGTGCCTAGGATCTGAGCTCGGGTCCCCATGCACCTGACACTCAGCAAGCTTTCTTGAGAAGAATGTGACCAAGACTCTACACAGCAAACTAACAGCCTGGAAAGAGCTCACACTTTGTGTCTACAGGAACAGTAATTAAATGAGCTCTTTTATTGGCTGGGGGACCTCAGGCGAGTTAGTGTAGGGTATTGCTAAATGGGGCATGGAGGATATGGGGTTAAGGGAAGTACACAGGCTGAAGCCCTGGATAGACTCTGTGCTGAAATCCAGTAGGAGCTTTGCCACCCCCACCCTTAACCCTAAAACTCCCGCTCCCTAAGCAGGCCACAATGAACCCTGCGTTCTCACCCCAGCAGGGCTGACAATAGGTGGCAGTCTCTCCATAAGCTGCCACCACCAGACTCATGTCCAGAATCACGTACTTCCCGCCACTCAACTGATGCAAAGCAGGCATTCGCAGGTCGCTGACCACTACCAATCTCCTTTGCCCATTTTTGCCCCTGCCTCTCCCTTCTTCCTTCATATAACCAACTGTATTGATACAATAAATGAGAGAGCTTTCCACCGCATTCTCCTGGACAACTATGTCCATCACTCTCCAGAGCAATGAGCTGAACACTAAAACACGGAAAGCCACCCACAGCGGTGCTTGCTCTCCAAGGGAGTATCCTCTGTCATACTCCCAGAGCTGTACGCTAACATGGAGAGACGTCCACAAGCGGAGCTTTCCAGGGAGTGTTCCCCACAACACTCCCATGGGTAGTCAGGCCCACCGACTCGCTGCCATCCAGAGGTCGCCTGCTCCCTCCCTGCCGGGGTCCACAAACCAGCCGCACCACCGCACCCATCGCCACACCATCAGCCTCCTCCACAGAAGCAGCCACCGGCAGCTGAGCCGCTGAGTGAACCTCACACGGTGGCCAGCCCACAGCTGGGCAGCCAGCACTGGCTGGCAGAACATACAAAACCAAGAATGCCCCAAAACAAGAACTGGCGCCCAATGTGGGGCAACCAACCCCCCCCCCCAATAACAACAGGCATCCGATGCCCAGCACAAGACTTTCACACAAGCTGGACAAAAGGACTTCTGGATACACGTGTGAGTCTCCCTTCACAGAAGGGACATCAGACCCAGGAGAAATCTGGGATCTGGCCCCCACATCCTGAGGGGGGTAACTCTCTTTTCTTTATGGCCCTGAATGGCCCCAGGGTCTCACCTCCACATGAGGCAAGTCTTTTATTTCTTGTCTTTATCTCAATAGCCTCTTCTTCAGAGGTTCGCTAGCCCCTCCTTCCAGTGGTCCATCAATTTTCCTGTTTTCTTTTTCCCCTCTCAAGCTGAAAAAACACAGTTACGCAACTAAAAATCTAACTAAAGAAAAAGCCTCCTTCCACGGGATGCAAAAACTTACTACCTTAACAGAGACAGAAAGCAAAACAGCATCTTTTACCTTTTTGTAAGTAAAGGCAGAAAACTAAACCTTCCACTTGCCTACCTTCCTGTCTCTTAAGTTAAAGAAAAAAATTAATAATAATAAAGGAAAGAAACGAAACGAACCTCTGGGCTGCCCTAAGACCACAGTCCCAAAAGCTGGCTTACATTCCTAAGCACAGATAAGATGATAATGAAGCCTACATTGACTACTGTAAATGCTATATGATTTCTGCTTGCTTATAAAAACAAAGGGGGAAGATACCCCTAGAAAGTGTTTTACTTATAAGTCTGTTAAGGATCAGGCTGTCTAATGGTTTTGCTCATTTGGCATTCTCAGAAAAAAGGGTCTAATATAAAATTTTGATAAGGGTCCAAGTATAAATTTCTATTCTAGCTTAAGTACTAAATCATTCTCTCTCCTAATGGTTTAAAAAAAAAAAAACAGGAAAAGTTTTGCCTCCTTAAAGTTAACTCTTTCAACAGTCTTACTAAATTCAGCTTTCTTCCTCCTCACAGCTGCTCAAGGTGATCTCTTTCTAATGGCTGTTGATGCGTCTTTTACAATCCCCTCCCAGCCCCATGCTGACTACTGTTACTATTAACATCACTCTTAAACATTTTGTCTCCATAACAAACTATTTTCCACCCAGGCTCTTCAAAATGCTGCCCTTTAGCCAAGAATGAACATCCTTTTTGTTTAACCCCAAGCCTCTCTCCCTGATATTATAATCGCTGTTTTCATTCTCCTTCATTCTAACAGTGTAGCTGCAGCCGGATCAAGCTCCCTTGAGCTCACCCCGCCCCCTCCTGGCGGAGAATGACGTTTTCCCTACATAAAGACCTCCACCTCCACCCCCACTTAACTGCTTTCCAGCTATTTTTCACAGGCCGAATGAAGCAGCCTTCCGGCTCAGCCCTTGCCTTCAGAGGAAAATTTTCATCCTTCCTGATTGGTGTGCCATGATACAACTCTCCTGTAGAAGCTTCACAGGTCCCAGGAGTGACCCTCACCCTGTTTTACCCAGTTCTACCACCTCCCATGAGACCTCAGAGATGTCAGCCACCCACAGCTTAAATTTCTACAAAGATGATTGATTCGTCTTGCTGACTCCAATACCAGAGGACACTAGATCTCATCACTGCTGAATATGGGACATGGACTTGGGGGGAAAATGTTGCTTTTTATGTCAATAAGTGTTATATGTTCCCAATGCCCCCACCCCTTGACTATCCTTTCCTTTGATCTTTTGCCTCCTCCCACTCCTTAGCTTCCTCCTTGCTATAGGGACCCCATTGCTCATGGCCAGCCTCCTGCATGCTTCAGTTTATCAAATGGCAAATATGCCACTGCTCCATAATTAAAACAAAAAAGGGGGAATTGTGGGGTACTGCTAAATGGGGCATGGAGGATATGGGGTTAAGGGAAGTACACAGGCTGAAGCCCCGGGTAGCCTCTGTGCTAAAATCTGGTAGGAGCTTCACTACCCCTTACCCTTAACCCTAAAACTCTCGGCTCCCTAAACAGGCCACAATGAACCCTGTGTTCTCACCCCAGCAGGGCTGACAATAGGTGGCAGTCTCTCCATAAGCTGCCACCACTGAACTCATGTCCAGAATCACGTACTTCCCACTACTCAACTTATGCAAAGCAGGCATTTGTAGGTCGCTGACCACTACCAATCTCCTTTGCCCATTTTTGCCCCTGCCTCTCCCTTCTTCCTCTATATAACCAACTGTATAGATAAAATAAACGAGAGGGCTTTCCACCGCATTCTCCCGGACAACTTTGTCCGTCACTCTCCAGAGAAATGAGCTGAACACTAAAACATGGAGAGCCACCCACAGCGGTGCTCTCCAAGGGAGTATCCTCTGCCATACTCCCAGAGCTGTACGCTAACACAGAGAGTCATCCACAAGCGGAGCTCTCCAGGGAGTGTTCCCCACAACACTCCCATAGGTACTCAGGCCCATCTGCTTGACGCCATCCAGAGGTCACCTGCTCCCTCCCTGCCTGGGTCTGCAAACCAGTCACTGCTGCCGCACCCTATACCCCACCAGTAGCCTCCTCCGCTGAAGCAGCCGCTGGCAGCTGAGCCACTGAGCAAACCTCACGAGGCGGCTGCCCCACAGCTGTGCAGCCAGCAATGGCCAGCAGAACGCACAAAACCAAGAATGTCCCAAAACAAGAAGTTAGTTCATCTCTCTTGAGTCTCAAATCCTTGGTCTGGAAAACACCGTCTTTGGTCGTGTTGTTCTGCAGAGTGAATGCATGTGTGTTTAGGTCCACACACATTAGCAGTCATCCTGCTACTGAAACAGTGCAGTTCATCAGCTCCTGAGTGTGTCACATATGAAATCAGGCAGGCCCTGATGTCCTTCAAAGCCCACAGCACTATTATCCTCTACCAAATAAGAGAGGGGAGGGAGGGAAGTAACAGTCAAGTGAAAACCTTACTATAAAGACAGGTTGCAAAGAATCAGGAACATGCGGAGAGCCGTATTATCCTGTCCTGGAAGCACGCTGGAATCTGCTGGGGGGCTTTGCCATAATCCCTCTCCACAGAAAGTACCCCTTCCTCCCCAAGATTCAGGTTTAACTAGTCTGGGGTGGAGCCCAGACATTTTTACTGCTTTGTTTTCTTAAACAAGTGAGTGCCCAGGTGCTTCCTAGGGCCAAGGCAGGAAGGGAATGCCCACAGAACTATGGAATGGCAGAATATCTTCGAGAGTCATGCTGGTTTTCTGTTTTCTAAATCCCTACAGCAAGGAAAGGAGATTTCTTCCCAAGCCACACATCACTGTGTAGGAAGCCCTAGAGACAGCTGAGGAGACTCGGCCATTTCAGCTAACTAAAGTTCCAGCACCACCTCTAATGAGGGTGGCAACCATCACCGCTGGCCCACAGTGCCCGCTTGAGCACTGCCAGGCCAGCTAATCACCCTGCCTCTAGCACAGTCTCCAGGGTGGCATTTCCAACACTTTCTAGACCTGAACTGTCTGATGCCACAGCCATTATGTTTAAATAAAATGCAAAGGTTGGTTCTTCTGGTACATTAGTCACAATTCACATGTGACCAGTGGGCACCATGCCAACACTGCACACAGGATCTTTCCCATGCCACTGTGCAGGTGACTGACAAGCAATGAAACCTGTTAAAACACTGAACTCAGTACCTCCCCTTCACCCAAACTTCCTGCTTCCTGCTTCCTGTATGCAGGGTCTCCTTCACAGGTGTCCTCATTTGACCAGCCTACCTGCTAGTACCCTCAGGATTACATTAACTGCCTCCAAAGGATCATCAAACTCCTCCCAACTCTTAAGTGACTCTCCAATCTATTCTCTCCTGGGCAACCAGCGTGTCATTCCTACCTCAGATTCTCCTATGACAAACCCTCCTGGCTAGCTACAGCTTCCTTCTATTACACATTCATTCATTCTTTGAGGTCGCACACTGGAACATCAATTAGCTTATTTCATTTTCTTGAGTAAAATCTCTGAAGACCTTAGCATCTCAATCTGGAACCCCACTCTCTTCCCACCACTCGGCTTCCAAGGCCACAACCCACTCCATCACCCAAAGTCCCAACATTACCCTAGGACCTCCAAAATTCTGCCCACCAAGGGCTCTTTGCAAATGTTTTCTGCTCTGCGTGCCGGGCCTTGCTCACCTTGCCCTGTGCAATGCAATTCAATCGCCATGCTTCTGAGAAGTTCTCCTCATATACCTTGGGCAAAATCAGTACATGTTTTCATATACCACCAGAGGACCCTGATCATATAAAAGCTGAACATCCCCAATACAAAAGTCTGAGGTGTGACATACTTCAAGATCTAAAAACTCTTTGAATGCATGGTTTCAGGTTTGGAAGCATTTTGGACTTCTGATTTTCAGATCAGGGATGCTCAAATAGTGAAGCCTATATAAATATTCCAAAATCTCAAGTATTTTAGATAAGGAATATTCAACCTCTACTTCAACTTGAGCTCTTACCTATAACATGACAAATAATCCACACATAGATCTGTTTCCTTGCCTTGTCCCCCACTCAATTGATTGAACATGATTGTGATATATGCCTTATATTCAGAATACCAAGCATAGAGTCCATGTCAATGTTGAATGAATGAATGGTCCATTCAAATCTGTTACGCAATATAATTAAGAAAATATTTACAAATGCAAAGAGAAGTCAAATGCCACAGTATGAAAGGAAGCAGAATCTGTCTACTGAGCCTCCAAAGTCTTTCACACAAACATTGCTTTGTGCAATTTGGCTATACATTAGACTGCAAATAATCTTCAAGGGCAAAGACTATTCTTTATTCACCCCGATGCCCACACCTAGCACAATACCTGACATCAAGAAGACATGGGACAAAGATGTGCTACACTGAGGAAGAAGAAAGAACACTCTAGGTGTTCACTTCAGCACGTTGTGGAATAGCACATTCTCTCCTCCCCACAAGGAAGGTCCCTCGCATCATATGTTACATTGAGATAATAAAAATGAAGCCTTTAAGTAATCACCAGATGTAACAGAAAAAAAAAAAACCCTGCCTCCTGAGATCTCCTAATGTACATTTGCATCCATTGAGTCTGGCTTTCAGACTCAGGAGCCTTGAAACCTTACTAATGGGGAATGAGGACATGAGTCATAAAAGACTGTTCAATTAGGACCCGATTCCCTTCTGCACATGTCCCAATAGATCCTCTTCTTAAAGCCAGAGTAGAAAGAGAAGCTATTTATACCTCACTTGTTAATTAAATCATGATAAAAGCCAGGAGGGGGGGGGGCTGCTGGGGAAGCTGATCAAAAAACAAAAGTGGCAGATTTCATATCAGAAAAGAAATTATGGCAAACCTGAAATTCACTCAACATATGTAGAACACACAGGTGTTAATAAAATAATAATGCTTTAAAGTACTCTCAACAAACATTATTGGTTTTAAATTAAACAACAGGAATGAAGTAAGCTGAGTATCTTTACAATGCTTCTGAACCACGCCATCTTCACAACAAAAAGCAGAATAAATGGGATATCAACAACCCTCTTTAGATCCATCAGAGATCTGAGGTCACAGGGCAAGCTCCCACTCACTCCCAAACTGGGGAGACACACCAGCGTACAGAGGATCTCAAGTTATGTAAGAATCAGAGAGACCAATTTCGGACCCAGCAGCAAGACAAGGGAATGGACAATGAATCTACCCAATTACTGGGGGCTCTGTTGGGGCAAGTTTCAGAGTTTGAAACTCCAGGGGAGCTTGGGCTCCTAGGGGAGAGGATTTTGTGTTTTACATTCAACAACACTATCAGGCTGATTGATATAGTGAAGATGGGTAAAGATCTCCCAACTGCTTCCACCAGATGGAGGAGGATCTGAGCAGTGCCTTCAGAGCAACAGTCTCAGCAGAGCCTAACCCTAATGGACCTGAGGGTGGGAAGGACCCCCTCTAGCCATCCTGCTCACTTCCAAAGGATGGGCAGGGCACACAAAGCAAAACAAATTGAACTGGTGAGGTAACAGGCCATGAGCACAGGGCTTACTAAGGACTCCCAGTAATCAGAACACTAAACAGCAATCCCACACCTCACCGCTAACAATGCTTATAGCAGATTTATTCATAATTGCCCAAACTTGGGAGCAACCAAGATGGTCTTCTATAGGAGGATGGGCAAACAAGTTAAGGTATATCCATGCAGTGAAGGACCAGACCATTCAGTGATGAACAAAGCCAAGTAAGTGACCAAGCCACAAAAAGACCTACAAGTCGCTAAGTGAAAGAAGCCAGTATTTAACAGCTGCATACAGGACTGGAGAGATGGCTCATGGCTCAGGGGTTCAGGTGCTTGCCTGCAAACACTAAACACCTGGGTTCAAATCCCCAGTACTCATGTAAAGCCAGTGGAAAGTGGGGTGGGGTGGAGGCATGTGAGAATTCTGTTTTAGGATCAAATTTTCTCTAAACCTAAAACTTCTCACCCAAAAAAGAAAGTCTTAGCCGGGTGTGGTGGCGCATGCCTTTAATCCCAGCACTCAGGAGGCAAAGGTAGAGGATTGTCATGAGTTCAAGGCCACCCTGAGACTACATAGTGAATTCTAGGTCAGCCTGGACTAGAGCAAGACCCTACCTCGAAAAACAAACAAACAAAAAGTCTTATTTTTAAAAACCTAAACTGGGAATGGTGGTGCATGCCTTTATGCCTAACAATCAGGAGGCAGAGGTAGGAGGATTACTGTGAGTCTGAGGCCAGTCTGTGACTGCAGAGTGAATTCCAGGTCAGCCTAGGCTATAGTGAGACCCTACCTCAAAAAAAATAATTGATTAAAAAACTGAATAAATACATATACATGGAGAAAGAATAATACTTGGAGTTGTATGTACCACAGATATTTGAAATGAAATCAGGTTAAAGGAGTGTGAAATATTGCTCTTCATGGTACCATACAGGAATTTTAGAACTCATGTTGCAATGTTTAAAATGCTTAGACCAGGACTGGAGAGATGGCTCAGCAGCTGTAGTAGTTTGAATGGATGTTCCCCAATAGATTCATCAGTTTTATTAAAGCTTGTAATTTGTCTCAAGCCTTGTGGCTGGAGGAGGTGTCACCTTGACCTGGCACCATGCTAGGATTCACCTCCAAGGTGTTTCTGATACATACTGTAGAGCATACTGTTTGCTGGCATGCATGCATGCGTGTGTGCATGTGTGCGTGCCTGTGTGTTGCTGGTGATTCATTCATTCATTCTCTCTCTCTCTCTCTCTCTCTCTCTCTCTCTCTCTCCCCTCTCTCCCCCTCCCACCCCACCCTTGGACTGTGAAACAGGGGCCAACCTCTTTCACCATTATTGAACTTCCCCTGGATCTGTAGCTTCAATAAATCCTTTCCTCCCATAAACTGCCTGGTTTAAAGGTTCACCAGAGTAATTTAAACTGATTACTACAGAAACGTGCTTGTCTGCAAAGCCTAATGACCAGGTTCAATTCCCCAGCATCCATGTAAAGCCAGATACACCAAGTGGTGCACGCATCTAGAGTTCATTTGCAGTGGCTGGAGGCCCTGGCATGTCCATTCATATTCTCATTCCTATGTCTCTCTCTCTCTCTCTCTCTCTCTCTCTCTCTCTCTCTCTCTCTCTCTCTTTCCCCTTGCAAATAAATAAACTTTAAAAATGCTTAGATAAGCATGATTTTTTTTAAAAAAGAAAAAAAACAAAAGTAGTATGTAGCAACTTTAAACAATAAAATATGTGGGCTAAGGCAATAATAAAACCTAAAGCATAACAAGGTCAAGACACACTTTTCAGATCATCAATTCCGCCTTTTAAGAACTTTTCTTGTACTCATAAATACGTTGAAAAGTTATTTGCCAATTAAAAAAAAGAATTTTGCCTGCAGCTGCATTTACACAAAAATGTGCATAATATAATTATATTTTAGTAAACTTTAATTTTATAATTTTAGGTAGCTCTGAAAAAACTGCAAAGATACTACAGTCATTCCTGGATAGCCACTCAAATGTTTTTATAGCTGGACATGGTGGCTCATGCTTGCAATCTCAGCCTTCAGGAGGACTGCTGCAAGTTCAAGGCCAGCATAATCTACATAGCAAGTACCCGGCCAGCCAGAGGTAATAGAATAAGATCCTGTCTCAAAAAAATTAAATATGTTAAATATTCATATAAAATAATGTTCCACCTTCCTAAAACCTACATACCCTCCTGTATCCTTTTAATTCATCCCTAGATTACCTTACTAATGCCAAATTCAATGTACATTCTATGTAAGTACTTACATTACATTACAATAAATTATTTTAAAAGGATGTACATTCAATTTTTCCATATATTTTTGATCTGAAGCTGGATGAAGCTCATAGATATCGATGCCCCAACTGCACAGAGTTCCTATATATGCCCCAGTTTTTTTAGTGTTTTGCATTAGTATGGCACATTTGTTAAAATTACTGGGGCCCATATTGATACACTATAATTTTAAAAAGTCTACATTTTATTTAGATTTCCTTAGTTTTTACCAAATGTCTTTCTTCTGGTCTAGGTTTTCAAGTGGAATACCACAATCCCTTTAAATGTCCTAGATCCTTGGGCATACCTTGGCTGGGATGGTTCCTCATTTTATGACCTTGACAGGTTCTTACTCTTATCCATTGGCTTGTGTGCTGAGACTTGAAGCACTGGTCAGGTATTTTGTAGAATCTATCTCATTTGAAATTTTTTTCTCCTGATGTTATCTTCATGAGTATATTGGTGTTATCTTCATGAGTATATTGGCTTATGCATTTTTTAAAGGGAAAACATAAGAGATCAACTGCCCTTTGCAAGACAATCTATCAAGCACATACAGGTCTTGTGTCTGTTAGGTTGACCATCTAGCTGAATTGAGTTACTCATGCCCCCTTTTAATACATGGATATTTAGGCATACAAAGATAAAAATCTCTATGTAAGGATGGAGGTATTACACTCTATACCATTTTTAGGGGGAATATCCACATGATGTATTTAGAATTGTTCTGCATGGGAGATTTGTTCTCCCTGGTAATTTAAACATTCTAATCAGCATTGACTCGCGAATATTTATTGTATACTTTGGGTTATAATCCATTAGCTCCTTTTTAAATGGATCCATCTCCAGCTACTGGAAGTTCCTACAGTTGGCTCTCAAGTCTTGATGGGAATCCCATCACGGGAGCTCATTAGCTTGAGTACTTCCTTAGGTCTGGGTAATGCGAGAGGTCCCAGGCTCATCTTGCTGATTTTTCACTTCAGTTGTAAAATCAACTATTTCTCCCAGGAACCCAGAGCCTATAGTGGAGGGCAGTATTAGAAACCAAGTTGTGGGTACTATGTTTTCTCATTGCTACTTAACCATCTCAGCTGTCAGAGCAAAGGGGGAAAAATATACAGAGGTATGCTAATCCTAAAACATAGGAATATGTTGATGTCACCATCTGTGTCCACACTAAGCTAATTAACATTCATACTGATGTCTCCACTTTCCTTCCTTCTGGGAAACAGGCTTTTTAAAGAATTTATTTATTTGCAAGGAGACAGAGAAAGAAAGAGAATGAGAAGGAATATGAAGGTTCCAGGGCTTCTAGCTGCTGCAGATGAACTCCAGATGCATGCACTGCTTTGTGCATCTGGCTTTACTTGGGTACTGGGGAATCGAACTTGGGCTATTAGGTTTTGCAGGCTAGTGCCTTAACCGCAGCCCAGAAGCATGATTTTTAATAGCAAAAAAAAAAAAAAAAAGCTTAAATAGTACAATGGCTTCATGTCCCTTCAAAGGTCATGATATAGAAAAGATCTGAAAAGTTATCAGAAAATAAATGCAAAATAAACACTGAGCAATAATGGGCTAGATGAGAGAGGTCATTGTGCATCGTCCTTTTTGCTTTTATTTTATATTTACGGTTTTAAAAATAAAAGTAAGATTCGTTCCCTGGGGCGCGGGTTAGTGAACAGGGAAGTCCTGACCAGCAGGCACAGGTCCTCCACACATGCTGAGGGTCCCTTGCCAGTAGGGCTGCCCAGTGCCAGAGGTCACTGAACTTAGAAGGAAAACAGTACTAATAAGCACCCGGTGATTCTAAGGTAGTGGCCTTGGTTCCCACTTTGAAAAACACTGCTGAGAAGACAAGTTCATGCTTGAGACCAAGGCACCCATGTCATTCCAACTTGTGTTCTACTGAGTGACTTCCTGTAGATTCCCTTCTGACCATACCTTGGCTTTCCATACTGATAAGGCCATTTCGATCAAAATAATGTTGTAGTTACTTCCTGCCCCAAAGGCTAAAGGCACCCTGGAAGAAGCATCCAGGAATTTCTAGCGCAGCTCTAGGAATAAATAACTTGACTGTAAGATCACCAGAACTTCAGCACCAGCTCCATGACTTAGGGGGAAAAAAAAAAGAAAAAAAAACCTATACTAACTCCACAGGTGTGTTTGCTTTAAAACCAATCATCTTAGCCAGGTGTGGTGGTGCATGCCTATAAACCCAGTACTACAGAGGTGGACATGGGAAAGAAAATTCAGGAGTTCAAGGCCATCCTTGGTTACACAGAGTTTGAGACCATCCCAGGCTACACAACACAGAATCACAAAATAAAAATAAAACCAATCGCCGGGTGTGGTGGTGCACGCCTTTAATCCCAGCACCAGGGAGGCAGGGGTAGGAGAATCGCCTTGAGTTCAAGGCCACCCTGAGACTACAGAGTGAATTCCAGGTCAGCCTGGGTTAGAGTGAGACCCTACCTCGAAAAACCAAAAAAATAAATAAATAAAACCAATCATCTTACCACAGAAAATCTGTTTTAAATAGTATTTGCCCAAGAACAGCTCATAAGAGTTTGGATTTCCATTGCTTTTGTTCCTTATTCATACAAAATTATACTGTTATTGGGTGGTAGAGTTCTTGCCTAGCATGTATGAGGTTCTGGGTTCCATCTCCAGTACAAGAAGAAAAGAAAGAAGAGAGGGAATGGAAGTAGCAGGAAGTTGGAAAGGGAAACAGAAAATCCTTGGGGGAATGGAGGAAAGTAATGGAAGGGGACTATAATCAAAACACACTATGTACATGTATGAAAATTAGCAATAAAAAAGCCAAAAAGAAAGAACATCCTTATTAAGAGGCTTTGAAACGTCAATAAATGCTAAATGGCATGGCAAATGTCACAGTGACCAGCCTAGTGGGCACCTGTTGTTTAGGTCAGGCCAGGTTGCACCCTGGTCCCTTCAATGATGGTAGCCCATTCTGCCTTGAACCATGACTCCAACCCATGGTCTTTGAGGACAATGTCATTCGAGGTGTTTCCTGGCCAAAGGACTGGGATCCTTGTAACCCCATCTAAGCCAATCAGACACTGGGCCTGGAGTTTAGCCCATCACGAGACTCAGAACTCCTCCCCAGCAGGGACAGAGCTTACTCATCTCTCACTGATGACTAGAGCAGTGTCTGACTATGAATATTCAGTGCATGTGGGCTGAATGAATTACACAGACAATCATGCACCTTAAACAAATGCTGAACTAAATCTATCATTTCCCAACAGAATTCTACAGGGAGAGAAAATTGGATGATGTTTTGTAAGGGAAATGTCCACTTTAGTAGCTAGGAAATATGCATCGAAAATAATACCCAAAGTTGTCATTTCTCTGTGCATTAAAGATGTCAATCAGTCCAATAAAATAAAGTCCCCCCCCCAAAAAAAAAAGACAAAAGGAGAATTACCTCATTACCTCAACATCTGCTTGAACATAAGCAATCACACACTGGCTAGTTTTTTTTTTTAAAGGGACATAATATAACTTTCTAGAAAGACATAATATAGCTAATTATACCATTCACTAGTCGGGAACATACAATGTTTTGAAGTAATTCAGAAGTGGGTGTGATTTATAAGACATGGAGCTTTGGGGATGGTAAGTATAAATTAGATATTGTTCATATTATGACAGACTCCGTCATTACATTTCACAACTTTTGTCAAAAGCAACCTCATTCACCACGCCACTGAAGGCTTCCCATTAGAGAGGGCTGCTGTCAGCTCTGCAGTTTAGAGCAGACAGCAGCTTTCTTTCTGAGCACTCTCCTGGGGAATGAGCTCAAGTTTTAGACTTAAAACTTACCAAGAGAAGAACCACATGAGGAAACCTAAATGCCCGAGAGACAATGCTCTGAAAAGACTCAAATCTCACTTAGTAGTTATTACTTGGGCGATGCCAAATTGAAAAGGTGCCATTTTGCCCATCAGACTGGCAAAAATTCAACAACTTGTCAGGCTGTCCAATTGATGAAGATTGCTGTTTACCAATGTTAACCAGTATGTGGGGACAGGGGCACTGCTGGGGGAAGGGGAAATGTGAACTGATGGAGACTTTTTCAAGGGCATTTTTACATGGTCTAACACAACTTTATTCTGTGCATGCCATCTAGACCCACAATTCTAAGAATCCATCCTAGAAGAAAATGCAATTGTATATTTATCTGCATGCTTCTCTGATGAATGTGTACTAGACAAAAATCACTGAGAACAAGGACTGTCTACTTCACTATCTATACCTGCCTGTGTCGCCTACCACTTAGGCCTCAGATATGGTAAGTATCCAAGGTAGCCATTAGAAAAGTGAATACATGGTTATTCTGGCTCAAACTCAATAGGGATTATGATAATAAGTAGTATCCTTCAACAATATACAAAATTGATGATCATGTAAGAAGTACCCAAAAACCTAGCTGCCTTCTTCTCACATCCCTTAATTCCCAGTTCATTCCACAAGTCAAACAGCACGTAAAAACTCAGTAAGTTAATGGTTGTGTCTATGATCCAATGACAAACACAAACCCTGGTTTTAAAGCTGTTTGAGTCACACTATAGGCTAAAAAAACTCCCCAACACCTGTGCAACCAAATTCACTATCCAAAAAAAGTGTGCTTTAAAGAAAAGAAAATCTAACAGTTCCTTTTCTTTTGATAGGCCCTTAACCAGGAAAATACAGCCTTTTAAAACATCTATGTCATGAATCTGTTTTCCAGTTAACAGAATAAGAAGCCAGAAAGTTAGCAACCTTCCCTGCCTCACAGCTCTCAACAAAGACACAGAAAGAATATTTCAAAGTCAAACTGTGTGGATCTGTCTGCATTGTTAATCTACACTTGAGTTACATACAGAATTCTTTTTTAAAGTAATGCATTTTATTTTATCATTTGCAAACTGATCTCCATCAAAAGATCTTATCAACTAGCAATACTAAAAGAGTTCTCTTAGTCTAAAATATGGATCAGTCCTTAAGAGATAAAAGGAAGAAGTTATTCAAAATACTAGTACAATCTGGTTCTCAAACACTGGAGAGAGTCTAGATAAGGCACTCTGTCCACCCACTGGAGTCACAGGTACTTGAGGTAATGACTTCAGGCTACTCTTGGATGGAAGACCAAGATGAGAGAGATTAACTCTTATCTAGCATTTTTGAGAAGCTAACCGCAGAGCAGTGTGCTCTGGCCATTTCAGTGAGGTGAAGTAACTTCCCTGAGGTCACACAGTACAGTCCTCCAAGAGTATATAGGCTCAGTGGTTGATGGATTCAAGGAGCAGGTCACAGTCCTGGACAAGACCTCATGAAGTCACCTGGCTTAGGCCCAGTCTTTGGTCAGGGCAGGGTTGCATAATCACCAGACCCTAGGGAGAGAAGAGGACTCCAGGTTCACAGAGCTGGAGAACTGAACCAAGAGAAGTGAAAGAACTGGGGACTAAACACAGGATTAGCCACTGAACAGGGCCACTTCCCACTAGGTGGACGAATCAGCGACTCACTCATGTCTATGCCCATGTCTATACACACTTTTACTTCCTAAAAATCTGTCTGGTGCACTCCTGACCCACATTTTCAAACCACCCTTTGGGCTTGTTAATGCACAGTAATTTTTTAAGTGTGTCAAGTTAACTGGCTCTCTGACTTGGCTTTGTTTAGAAGTGTGGCAACTGGTGTAAATGACAGGTTACCAAACAGTAGAGAACACATGCCCAGGGCCTGTATTCCTGCACCCCGCTGCACCAGCCTGGCTCTTTCTGGAACACCCACCTCCCTCTGCCTGCACCCAGCCCGGGTGTCAACTCACTGACTAATCATCTGCTAAAAATGGGAAGTGATTAAACACACACACACACATACACATATATCATGGCCTGAAAAAAAATTAAAAATCCCTGCTTGATTGGGCAAAGAGGAACCCAGAAGCTGGAGAGGTTGCAGCAGGCCCAGGAACACCCAAGTGTGCAAGGGTGGGGCCCCCGCGGGGAGCGAGGCCAGCTGAGCCTCAGCACTGTGCCGGTGCCAGATGCCCGGAGACCCTGCTCCTCCCGCTCCTCCGAAGTGCACCGGGGTGGGGGTGCCCCGCAACCTCGACCTCGCCCCACGCGTGTCCTTCTCCGCGGGCCCGATCCCCGGCCAGGCCGGTCGGTGCAGCTCCCGCGGCGGGGACAACGCTCGCACCTCGACCGGGGCGCAGGGCTCGGAGGGCGCACGCGGCTCCCGGGCGTGGGGACGCGGGGTGACCGCCGCGGCCGCACCTGGCGGCCCCGGGCCCGCCTACCTTGCTCCTTCAGGTTGGTGATGAGCTGCAGCTGCTTCTCCTCGTCCGAGCTGTTCATCTTGGCGGGTGGGGCCGGGGATAAAAGGCGAAGGAGGGAGCGGCGAGGGGGACCCGGGGAGGGGGAGGGAGAAGAAGCAAGATGCCGGTGGCGTGCGGCGGCGGCGGCGGCGGCGGCGCTACCCGGAAGTCGGGATCGCTCCCGCTCCTCCTCCTCCTCCTCCTCCCGGCGCCGAGCGCGCGAGTGAGATCATCCCGCGCACCTCCGCGCCCCGCGCCGCCGCTCCACCTGCCGCCGGCGGCCGGCGGGCGGGACCGGGCGCTGGGCGGGCCGGGGCGGGGCGGGGACCGCGGGGGTCGGAGGGCGGGCACCCCGCGGCGGGCGCCCTCCCCGGGAGACCCGCGCCCCGGGCGCGCAGGCAGGGGCGCGTGGGGCCTGCGGGTGGTGTGGCCGCTCGCGATCGCCCCGGAGACGCTCGTGCCGGGAGACCCGCCGGCCCGAGAGCCTCGGGACCCACCCGCGCTTGGAGGCAGGCTTGAGACCCCACACTGTGCACCTGGAGAAGCTGGCATCTCCGGCCAGATGGGCCCCCCCCCCCCGGCCCGCCCAGCAGGTGCACCGCTGGTCACCACGGAGCGCGGGCTGGGGAGGGGGGCGTGGCGGTCCTGTTGCAGCTCCCCGGTTGCCATCCTCCCGGGTGGAAAGGAGGTCCGAACGTGGGCCTTGCCACACGTGCATGGCCAGGCCCCAACAGCCTGTGTGAATCATCTGGCTCGCGTGGGAGGACCTTGTCTCTAGGGAGGCTGGCACAGCTTTCCAAATGGCCAAGGTCACCCTGCGTGGCAGCAGAGCCCGATGATGTCCAGCACATTGCCCTCCGCAGTGGTTACTGGCATTTCTCCGGTAGACCCTGGCAGGGAGAAGCAGCCAATTAATCACCTTAGCTCCAAGGCAGCTCTCCCCATCCTTAGCTGCTGGCTAACCTTGGACCTGACCTCCTGCACTCTCAAGTTCATCTGAGAGAGCTGGAAGCAGCTGGTAGGAAATTGCTGACCTGATGAGGCAGAGGCAGATGGATCAGATTGGAAGACATTACAGTGTGGACTCCCTAGTGGGGTTGGAAAGACTGAACTGGGAGAAGAACCCAATTGAAACACCAAATCCAGAATTGTTCATGGCCAGAGCACTGGATTCCATCCCTGGCAAGGGGGAGGGCCTGGCATACTTTGAAGCCCTCTATGCTGAACTCTGTGGGGACTTTTTATGATTACAGGTGTGAGGAAGAGGTTGTGGTTGCTAATTACAAGCTGAAGGAGGCTCACTTCTTCACACTGATCATTAAACACCCAAGACGAATCCAAACTTAGATGTGTCCATCTTGGCTTTCCTCTCCATCTCTAAATTAGGGTAGAAATTAAATTCAGTGCTTTGGTTCATTCTTTAGTTGCCATTTTATACAAATGTCCCAACTCCATTTGCAGGGTCCCTGGCTAGGAAAGACTGGAAAAGTACTGGCATTTGGATAAATCCTCTAAGAAGTAGTTTTCTGATAGTCATTACTAAGTACTAATTCGCAATGAATTTTAAAAACAACAACAAAAAAATGGGAGAAGTGCTTTCTCCACTCCTAGAATGTCAATATGGTGTTTTAGTGCTTTAAGGTGGTAGATGACATCAGGTGATAACAATGATTTATAAATAAATCGAATGAAAATAGAAAATTTTTGGTATGAGGTTTTTGCTATCTAGTTCTTTCTCTAATATTTCATAAAATAGTTTAAAATATTTGCAGATCAGCTATGTGAAGATCCCAGAAAATAAGCACATGGTCTTCGCCCTGGGGTTACATTTTAATCCTCAGATTTGAAAGAAGGGCAAGGAATGTGAAAATATTTACACAGCTACATGAACATACAAATATGGTCTGCTACTGTTTCCTGGAAGGAGAACTTGTTTCCAGGACCAATCAATATGGACGAGTAGAGTGGCAAACCATGTCCACCCGGCTTCCGTAGGGCAGCCAGCAAGCATGTTAAACGTGAGGAGTCCACCTGACTTCCGGGCAACGAGGATGTGCCCTCCAAACCAAATGACCACAAGTACCTTCTCACACCACCATGGACAAGAAGGTGCTCAGGAGACACCAAGATTCATTTACAAAGTTCCACTCTTTTCAATGGCTGAGTGAATTGTCAAACTCTAATTATACTCTTTAGATGATATTTGGTGGGGGTTAAAAATGAGTGAGTTATTCAATCTATTATTAAACTGAGGGTTGTGGTTCCACACTAAACCTGTAGCCCCTTGAAATTACTTCTATATACCTTTCTGAAAATTAAAATGAACACCTGAAATACAATACAGTCTTATCCCAAGGGCATGGCATGAATTATTAGGATGTCTCTTAGAGTCACTTCTTGAGACACAGAGCTCCTGTTACATTATGGTTTATTTATATGATATAAATATTGATGGAAAGAGAAGTGATATATAATTAGGTTTTGTTCTGGTTAATAATATATACAGGGATTTATGTTTCAGCCACCACAATGGAGCTATTACTAAGCCCCAAAGAACATGTAATTTAAAACTCTTAAAAATGTATTTACATATGCATACACACTTATAGGCATGCATGTGTGTAGAAAAGATAAGAAGACGCTTTCTAAAAATTAACTGAAATGATCTGTACCAATTCAAAATTATGGCTGCCTTTAGGGGTGGGTTTGGGGATTGAGAGAGCACAGTAATAAAAAAAGGATATTTAATATTTACTTGCTTTTTCAGGTAGAGTAAAATAGGTAATCTGAAGTACATAGATAAGGTTGAAATGTAAGATTTTTCTCTCTTTGACACACTCATTCTCTGTTGTTGGGGGATCATTCTTAATGGCTTATTCCAGAGATATTTATTGTAATGTTAATATATAAATGACATGGGACTATTATATGGCAATACAAAAAAACAGTGATACATGGTCCTTCGTGGGTGAATTTGAAAACATAACAAGTAGGAAAAATCAGTCAGAAAATCCCACATATAGTATGATTGCATTTATATAAAATGTTCACAATAGATAAATATGTACAGAAAGTTGACTAGTGATTTGTATAGAACTGAGGTGAGGGGAGTAGGAGAAAATGGGAAATGGTTACTGATAGGAATGTGGCTTCTTTTCACAGGGGATAAACATTTTCTAAAATAGAATGTGCTTGACAATGCTGGGCATCCTCAACACTGCAGAATTGTACAATGTGTGCACTTTAAATGGGAGGGTTTCATGACATGTGAATTCTAGCTCAATAGAGATGTTATTTTTTTTTAATATTTTATTTATTCATTTTTAAGCAGAGAAATACAGAGAGAGAGAGAGAGGGAAAGCAAGCAAACCAGGACCACCAACTTGTGGGTCTGGCTTATGTGGGTCCTGGGGAATTGAACCCGGGGCCTTAGGCACTGGAAGCAAGTGCCTTAACCGCTGAACCAACTCTCCAGCCCGAGATGTTATTTTTTAAAAAAAAAAAAAAAGGATTTGCAGAGCCAGACATGGTGCTGCACAACCGTAATCCCAGTACTTAGGGGGATTGTGCACAAGTTCAAGGCCAACCCCTAGGCTACATAGTGATATCCAAACCATCCAGGGGTTTATAGTGAGGCCATGTCTCAAACAAACAAACAAAATCTAGACTTCCAGAGGAAGAATATATATATATGGAGAGAGAGAAGAAAAGAGAATTCTATTAAATGTACAAGCTTCTTACACAAATACTTTTAATTTTTTCAAATATTGGTGTGCAAAATTTTCTACTTACTAAAACGTATTTCATATATACTTTTTATCCTATTCCAACTTCTTCTATATTCCTCCATTGTATCAATGAAGACTTAACTATTCTCAAATTCTTAGATATTTAAATTGATACTAATATGACTGTTCATAAATAATTCTGTGCAAATACAAGCAACACCTTGAGGGATATCATAGTCAAACTGTTTTTAAAAAATAACCTAAAGGCAATATGAGGTTTTTAAAGTGGTCAAAGGGGATGAAGATGTAGCCCAGTGGTAGAACACTTGTCTAGCCTGCATTCTTGGGGTCCTGGGCTTTATCTCTGTCATGGTTTGATCCAGGTGTCCCCCACAAACAAATGAATGTGTTCTGATAGATCGATCCTCAGCTGATGGCAGTTTGGGTTTTACAACCTCGATGAAGCTGTGTTGTTGGGGGCAGGCTTATGGGGTTATAAGCCAGCTTCCCCTTGCCAGTATTTGACACACCTTCCTGCCGCTGTTTGCAGTGCTGTGGCAGAGGTGATGTCCAGCCCTCTGCTCATGCCATCGTTTTCCCTGCCAGGATGGAGTCTCCCCTTGAGTCTGTAAGCCAAATAAACCCATTCCTCTACAAGCCACTTTTGTTTGGGTTCCTCCTGCGCAGCAACTAGAAAGCTGACCGCAACAATCTCCAACACCACCACTGCACCCCCCCCCAATTAACCAAAGCAGCCACAGGAAAACACACCATGTTATTTTCATTTACAGCTGTACTGTACTGTACTGTACTGTACTGTACTGAGTAGAACTGTGAAAATTAACTGAAGCACTTGGGTATAAACCTAACAAAACTTGTGGAAGATCAGGATGCTACACAATACAAAGCATTGATGGAAAGTCAACTAAATGCATGGAGAGATAGGCCATATTCATGAATTCACACTCAGTGTTCTCATGATTCCCAAGATGTCAATTCCTCCAATTTGTTTTATAGATCCACCGAGCTATACCATCAGTTCCCCCACATGACAACCCCACAGAGACACTTCTCTTTTCTGTGTCTACATGGGTGTGTGGTGTGCACATACATGTTCATATATGTGTGGGCACATATGTGAACACAGGTGCACATGCGTGAGTGTGTGTGTAGAGGTCAGAGGACAACCTTGGGTGTCCTATGCAGGAATGCTATCCACCTCTATTTGAGGTAGGTCTTTCATTGACTTGAAATTCATCAATAAGACCAGAATGACTGGCCAGAGAGCTCCAGGGATCCACCTGTCTCTGCCTCCCCAGCACTAGGATTATAAGTGTGCCTCACCATGCCTGGTATTCACATGGGTACTGAAGTTCAAATTCAGATGCCCATGTTTTCAAAGCAAACACTTTACCAAGTGGGTCATTTCCCCAGCCCAATCCTAGGTAAAACTGTAGCGATGAGAAGCAGACCTACACTCGCCTGGTGTTGAAGGACAGGGAAAGGGGCTGCACAAACGGACTTTGCAGGTGTAAGAACCAGTTTGCTATTAGGATGGGAGACACATGACTCTATATATCAGACAAAATCCAAAGACACATATATCACCAAAAATGGACTTTACTTATATAAAAAAATAATGGAAAGTCAGCCATGATAGGGAAAGAAATATGACAGAAATATGTCGCATCTAAGCATATTACTAGTGCATTGGGTCCCTCACTAAAGGGGAAGGATCTAAGTAAGTTAGGATAAGAGTATTTGAGCCCAAATATTATAAAGTTAAAGACAGCAGAAGCTGTACATAAACACTAGCTTAGTTGACAAATTTGCCTCATACAGGAATATGGATTTGCAGTTTTAAAACTACTCTCCAGGTATAGTAGGGTTGAATAAATAAGTCAATGGACTGTCGATAATGGGAGGCAGTTTCTCACAGAGAGGTAAGTTACAGTCAGTCTCGCTGCAGCATGGCTGACATGGTCTGAAAAATCGTGCTGTGTGAAACTGCACAATAAAAGCTGCAGGGGTGATGAGGAAAATGAGTTTAGAAGCACAGCACTCAAAACTTCAAAGATACTCGGTTGGTTTTTCTTCATAAAACTGGGCGTGGTGGCATGTGCCTGCAATCCCAGAATTGGAGAGGTGGAGGCTGGAGGATCAGACATTCCATCCTGCTATACAGCAAGTTTGAGGCCAGCCCTCACTCTGTGTCAGGGGAGGGGGAGAAACAGAATTAATAAAAGCAGGCAGGCAACAAAACAAATACAACAGTATTGGATTCTAATCCAACAATTAAATGAATATCCACGTTGATGTAAATATGTGATTAGAAAATAAATAAATAAATGAGGAAAAATTTTAAAAGCTTCCTTTAGAACTCCAAACAATATGTAAATATTAACCCTCAATGAGATATGATAGGTCATGTTGCTATCTTGTGTCACTGGCATTTTACCTTGGTAAAATTTTTGAAACATATAGTCCCAACATAATCAGGAGAAAATATGAAATAAATGCAAGTTGAGGGACATTTTACAGAATACATGGCCAGTACTCCCAAAAGTTCTGTGCTCAGAGAAAATAAAGAGTCTGACATGGTGGTACAGGCCTCTAAGACTAGCTACTCAGGAAGCTGAGTCAGGGACATACCAAGTTCAAGGCCTGCCTGAGCTGCAGAGTAAGTTTAAGACCCGCCTGGGTAAGTGAGATCCTGTCTCCAGGTAAAGAATTAAAGGGGGGCTGGAGAGATGGATCAGCAGTTAAGGTGCTTGCCTTCAAAGCCTGACAACCTGGATTTGATTCCCCAGTGCCCACATAAAGCCAGATGCACAAAGTGGTACATGCATCTGGAGTTCACTTGCAATGGCCCAAGGCCCTGATGTGCCCATTATATCTTTCTTTCCATTTTTCTCTGCTCGATAATAAATAATTTCTAAACTATAGCTCAGTAGTAGAATACTTGCCCAGCATGTGCAAGGCCCTGGGCTCAGTCTCCCATAGCACAGAACCAAAGGAGTACATATATTGACTGACATGATCAAAAGTTGGGTAGTCAACAATGGCTTTCTAAACACTGGGGAGACAGAAAACAAAAGAGCTGCTCAGTCTAAGAAACTAGAAGTCTTCACAAAGTCCAACCCTGAAGGCCTGGAAGCTCACTGGAAAGCTGCTGGTACACAGCCCCCACTGAAAGGCTGCAGAAGTTAGAGTGTGATGTCCATGCAGCAGAGATAGGAACACTTGCTCAGAAGGAATGGGACACTGGCTGCCTTCTTCCTCTAACTTTCTTCCATCCAGACCCCAGCTGTCGTAGTCAGCTACACGCCGCTGGGATGAATCTTCAAACCAGGCACAGTTTTGGGGAGGAAAGGATTTATCTGTAGCTGTAGATACAGGGGAAGTTCCAGAATGCAAAAGAAGCTGCTCTCCTTTCACAGGTCCAAGCAGAGAGAGAAACCCATCACCAACACCATACACACAGAACAGCAAACAGGCAGGAGAGCAAGGAGAGAATTTCTTCCCCTTTGGCTTCCTGAGTCTCTGGAATTTCCTTCCTACACAGCCCACACAGGAAAGGATGTTTACTTCTATCTCCTTTGAGCTTCTTTACATCCTGCCCCCTACTGAGAAACTGCCTTCCTGTAAACATCCTCAGAGACCCACCCAAGATTATTTGAAAGGTCAAGTTGACAACAAAACTTAACCATCACACCAGCCAACTGGATGGCACCCCACATTCAGGGTGGGTCTCTTCCCCTCATTATTAATTAGACCTCATGCCAATCCTCTCTGGAAACAACCCCACAAAGTCACTCAAAGTGTGCTTCACCAATCCTAGGTACTTCTCTTTTGTGTGTCTGTATGGGTGTGTGGTGTGCATGTACATGTTCATATATGTGTGGTCACATGTGTGAACACAGGTGCACATGCGTGAGTGTGTGTGTAGAGGCCAGAGGACAACCTTGAGTGTCCTCTGCAGGTATGCCATCCACCTCTATTTGAGACAGGGTCTTTCATTGGCTTGAAGTTCATTAATAAGACCAGAATGGCTGGCCAGAGAGCTCCAGGGATCCACCTGTCTCTGCCTCCCCAGCACTAGGATTACAGGTGTGTTCCACCACGCCTGGCATTCACATGGGTACTGAGGTTCAAACTCAGGTCCCCATGTTTTCAAAGAAAGCACTTTACCAACTGTGCCATCTCCCCAGCCCAGTCCTAGACATCTTACTCCAGTTAAATTGACAATCAAGTCCTCCGTCACAAGTCCTTGCTTGTCAACTTGTCACCCAATCACAACTTCTTTCTCATTATGTACCAAATAAAGGCAATAATAAGGTCATACTTTCACGTAATGTATTTTTTGGACAACAAAAAAAATTCACTAATTTTCTCCCTGAATAGATAAGTGTGGTCCTTTGTACATTACATAATAAGGCAATAGGAATAGAAAGAAAACAAGGCCATCTGCTTAGTGTATGTGCCTATGTGCACAGACATTCCTACCAAAATTGGGGGGGGCTGGAGAGATGGCTCACTGGTTGGTTAAGATGCTTGCCTACAAAGCCAAACGACTGGGGTTCGATTTCCCAGTACCCACATAAATCCAGATACACAAAGTGGCACATGGATTTGGAGTTGGTTTGCAATGGCTAGAGACCCAGGCATGACTATTCTCTCTCTGCCACTGTCTCTGTCTCTGTCTCTCTCTC